>OY294067.1:186307018-186439518 GCA_958510875.1 Endomychus coccineus | reverse complement strand
ATAAAGAAGCTAGAGGGTTTACTTTTATATCACCATTATCAGCTTCAAGAATAGACAGAATTTATTGCTCTGAAAATATTGTGAATAACTTAGTCAACATAAAATTGAATAACTCTTTTTCCGACCATTTCGCAGTTTCAATTAATATAAACACTAGGACAACTCTGAGATTCTCACAACCATATTGGAAATTTGATAATGTATTGTTAGAAGATAATGATTTTATTCAAAATATGAATACCTTCATTGAAAATGAACTAGCCAATATACCAAATACTCAGAACTTATTACAATGGTGGGATATTTTTAAAATGAAGATAAAGGACCTAGCTATACTTTATCGCAGGCAAAAAAGGAAAACTGATGAAATAGAGTTCAGACAGCTTCAAAAACATTTAAGACTGGTTTTTTCCTTGGTCAATCCATCTATTGATGACATGAGAGATCTGTCCAACACCATAAAGAAATCCCAAGACGCATATCGAAGAACTACCATGAAATTAATCAGTAAGTTTAATTATGAACACCTAATGAATACCGACAAACCAAACATAAATAAAATGGCCTTTAGTACTTTTAAACCACTAAGTAAATTAAAACAAGGAACTGGAATCATCAAAAAGCCAACGGAGATCTGCACATTAGTTAGAAAACACTTCCAAACTCTTTATTCCTGCGATAGAACAGCTAAACTTAATGAAAACAGCCCTTTATATGATAATTTGAAGAAAGTCTCGGAAACAGATCAGGCCATACTAAATGCACCACTCACAATTGAAGAATTCACTAACGCATTGATGTCACTTAACAAAAAGAAAGCACCCGGCATAGACGGATTGACTACGGAATTTTACATAAAATTTTGGGATAAATTAAAACTTATATATATGAGAATTCATAATGAAACAATTCATAGGAAAAGCCTTCCGAAATCTATGTCCACAGCTATAATCAGCCGTATGCCAAAAAAGAATGACTTATTAGAAATAGAGAACTGGCGACCTATCTCACTGTTGACAACAGATTATAAAATATTCGCCAAAGCTTTATCAATAAGATTATTAAATATTATTCAAAACTTAGTAGGGCCTAGCCAAAGCTACTCTATACCCAATAGAACAATTTACGACTCGTTGCATTTACACAGAGACATAATATTTCATGCGAATCAAACTAATTTGCCATTAGCTATTTTAAATCTGGATCAGAAGACTGCATTTGACAGGATTAATCACAAATATTTATTCAAAGTTTTAAAAACGATGGGAATTGGAGATTTTTTTATAAATGCGATAAAAATGTTATATACAAACGCAAAGAGTCACGCCCGAGTAGGTTCGCTTTTGACTGCGGAAATACATTTTGAAAAAGGCATAAGACAAGGTTGTCCGTTATCTGGCCCACTCTATTCAATAGCCATTGAACCGCTTCTATCACTCTGCGAAGAAAAACTTGAAGGTGTACCGTTGCCATATCACGAATTCCGAAAACTAGCCACATCTGCCTACGCCGACGATATTTCTATATTTATTTGTAAAGAAAGTGATTTTGATACATTCCGACAAATTTACAACATCTTTTCAAAAGAATCGGGATCAGAGCTCAATTTTGAGAAGTCGATCGGTTTTTGGACGGGCGGGTTGAAATCGAGAACAGACAAACCAATAGACTTTAAATGGACAACTGAAAGTATTAAAGTATTGGGTATAACTTTTTCGAATGACTTATCTGTTGACACCGAAAATAGTTTCAGTTCCCTCATGGAAAAAATCAATCACTCGTTAGTGAAATGGCAGCAAAAAATCCCATTCCTCTCTCTCATGGGAAGAAAGATTGTGATAAATCAATTTATTGCACCAAAATTATGGCATTTTTTTCAGGTTTTACCATTTACTGAACAGCAAATTGAAAAGATGCAGAAGAAGTTGATTGATTTTATGTGGGCTAAGTAGCATTGGACTACTGTTGAACATTTGTGCTTGAGTGTCCACCAGGGAGGTATTGGTTTGGTACATCTGCAGTCAAAAATAAAAACATTCAGAATATGCCTGCTACAACGCCTCATGAATTCCGATGAACAAAATTGGGGAATAATTATGAACTGTCTTATGGAAAAGTCAAATCCGTGGAAGTTAAGCTGGCAATTTCTTTTCTCCGAGAACATTTTAGAATATCGATCCGATACGTCACCTTTCACTAAATCTCTAATTAATGGAATGCACGATTCAGGCATTTCGATAAACAGTTTTCCGAGAACTATAGAAGACATAGAGAAAATACCAACTATGAAAACCACATTAATTAAGGCAACTGTTCCTCCTCTTTTCAGTCAGACATGGAAAGAAAAAAATTTCAAAACTGTTGCTGATTTCAGGATTTCTGGACAATGGATGACTGAAGAAGTGATCAAAGGAAAACTAAAGCATCTACCCACAATTGTTATGAACGACTTATGTGTACATTACAGAAGAATAATATCCTTTTTTCATTTACATTACAAAACTGAGCTGCAAACTTCGAACAATCAAAATTCACCGTATACTCTTCTCTTTCAAGGCAAATACACCAATCTTATAGTTTCTAAGACCACGCGTAAGTGCCTACAACAAACACTAACCGCAAAATACTTCAACTTAGAAACGGGTTATATTATGCCAGGCTGTTGGTCAGACGACGAAGTAAACTGGACATCCTTCTTCCAAAAACCTACGTTAGGATTCGATGGTGAAATATCGTGACGATTGGCCAAGAATAGGCTAGCAGACTCCAAATTTTTGTGTCGGTCCGGGCTACGAGATACTGAATTATGTCCTTTCTGCCAGATTCAAGTCGGTACCGGTTGGCATCTCATAATGGAATGCCAAGGAACTAAAGAAGTATGGAGCTTTGTTACCAATATTTTGAAAAAACTACTGAACACGACTCATATCCTAATGAAAGACATATATTGTGGTTATCCTAATAACTCATCTGAAAAAAGACTGTGTAATTATTTACTGAACCTAACTAAATCTAATATCTATAAGTTAACATCAGACTATTTCAAAGGAGATGGGGCAGTGAGAAAATCATTCTTAGAATATCTTATCAGAAAAATAAAGTATAGACTAGTCAACGAATTTTCCGCACACCTCGGTAAGCGGGACATTGAAAATTTTGAAAGACAATGGTGCATTAAGAACGTGTTGTGCTCAGTCGACAATCAAACACTGACATTTTCTGAACAATTAAATCTCTCGGTAGTGTAGGTGAATAATTCATAGCAAACAATATTGATATACCATTTGTACATGGTGCACTATATATGTATATATGTATGGGTGTATTTTATTCCGGTATATGTATATGTATGTATATGTATATATAGTTTGTAAGTTCAATAGTGTGACCATGTAATTTGAAAACTCTTATTGGTTTAATAAAATAATAATAATAATAATAATAATAATAATAATAATAATAAACACACACACACACACACACACACACACACACACACACACACACACACACACACACACACACACACACACACACACACACACACACACACACACACACACACACACACACACACACACACACACACACACACACACACACACACACACACACACACACACACACACACACACACACACACACACACACACACACACACACACACACACACACACACACACACACACACACACACACACACACACACACACACACACACACACACACACACACACACACACACACACACACACACACACACACACACACACACACACACACACACACACACACACACACACACACACACACACACACACACACACACACACACACACACACACACACACACACACACACACACACACACACACACACACACACACACACACACACACACACACACACACACACACACACACACACACACACACACACACACACACACACACACACACACACACACACACACACACACACACACACACACACACACACACACACACACACACACACACACACACACACACACACACACACACACACACACACACACACACACACACACACACACACACACACACACACACACACACACACACACACACACACACACACACACACACACACACACACACACACACACACACACACACACACACACACACACACACACACACACACACACACACACACACACACACACACACACACACACACACACACACACACACACACACACACACACACACACACACACACACACACACACACACACACACACACACACACACACACACACACACACACACACACACACACACACACACACACACACACACACACACACACACACACACACACACACACACACACACACACACACACACACACACACACACACACACACACACACACACACACACACACACACACACACACACACACACACACACACACACACACACACACACACACACACACACACACACACACACACACACACACACACACACACACACACACACACACACACACACACACACACACACACACACACACACACACACACACACACACACACACACACACACACACACACACACACACACACACACACACACACACACACACACACACACACACACACACACACACACACACACACACACACACACACACACACACACACACACACACACACACACACACACACACACACACACACACACACACACACACACACACACACACACACACACACACACACACACACACACACACACACACACACACACACACACACACACACACACACACACACACACACACACACACACACACACACACACACACACACACACACACACACACACACACACACACACACACACACACACACACACACACACACACACACACACACACACACACACACACACACACACACACACACACACACACACACACACACACACACACACACACACACACACACACACACACACACACACACACACACACACACACACACACACACACACACACACACACACACACACACACACACACACACACACACACACACACACACACACACACACACACACACACACACACACACACACACACACACACACACACACACACACACACACACACACACACACACACACACACACACACACACACACACACACACACACACACACACACACACACACACACACACACACACACACACACACACACACACACACACACACACACACACACACACACACACACACACACACACACACACACACACACACACACACACACACACACACACACACAAGTGAACTACGTTGACTCTTCTTTATAATTCAGGAACTGTTGATAATAAATTGTTGATTGTTTTATTCTTTTAAGATATAAAACTTCTTCTATAATGAACTGGACTTGCTATCGAAGACTGACTATTCTACGATGCTACTGGAATAACTGTGGTTATTATAACCTTAAACGTTGATACTATAACTCTTGAACACTACTTGCTTCGTAGGAATAATTTATATGCTTCGGTTATATGAACTTTTCGAAGCTACGGAGACTGTTTTAGTTCTTCGATGTTACAAAAAAACTAAGGTTATGGAAATAGACTTGAGCTGCAGGAGATACTTTCAATCTCAGATTTAAATACAAACCGATTTAGCTTCTATTCAGATTTCCTTTCTATTCAGATCTAACCAATAAGGTACTTCCTATCCTTATCTGGGATGCTATGCTCATTGTTGGATTTGACAGAACTTTCTGATTGTTGACCCTTTGAAGTATCTATTTTGTCTCGACCAATCAAAATTGAGTATTCTTGAAGTTTTGAATTATTGAAGATTTTCAAATTATTTAAAGTGATGATGCATTCTGCTATATAAAGTAATATTTCCAATATTTTTCAACATATTTTGGTGTAAGGTAACCTATGATTAGGTTCCTATTAACTTGATTATTCTAATTCTTATGTCAATTTTGACATTTGTCAATTATTAAATCTAATACATGATATAAAATATAAATAACATTTCTATAACATTGTAGAACTCAAATTTCTCAATAATATCTTAAATCTATAACCTATTTTACTTGTTTGTGCTATCTTCTGATAGTCTTTGAATCATATTAATTATGATTTTTTCTTTCGTATCACTGTACGTTCATCCACTTTCACTGTTTCTCCTTTTCTTAATTCCATATTCTATATATTTTATAAATCTTTTCTGATTTTAATGTTTCGGTAAGTTCAAATTTCATTATTTTATGTTATGTAGGAAATGAAAACATAACAATATATATAAGTAGCCAAATAGCCGTTCATAAATATCATCCTGACAAATAGGTATTTGACATCAGATCGTGGCTCCCGAGTTTTTCAATACACATGATACATTGATTGGTTTGTGAATCTGACAATGTCGAGTCAAGTCGAAGAATTGATTCTTAGTCATTGGAATAGTTCGATTCTAGTGCAATTAATTGCTCACACTATCATCAAAGAGAAGAATGATCGAATGCTCTTCTGATTAATCTACAAGTATGACGGAATGATAAATAGAGAATTTTATCTAATACTCGAAAAGAAGTTAAGGTCGAGACCTGCCGAACTTCTTCCTACGAGACTTCATTCATCTATCGAACGACGAAGTTGTGAAGCTCGTTGCTTAGTGAGATCTTTCCCTATGCCTATAACCTCCAAGCCTTCAACAATTTTTCTTTCTCCCAACATTGCACCGCTGCCTCACACGATGTCTTTTTGTTCTCCTCTCGTGTAGTCTAAGTATAAAAAAACAAACTACATCTCAAACTTGCATGTTTCATAGCTGATATTGGACAGAACTGTTCTTCCTCTGATGTTACCATCCATCTGTTGATTGAACACTGAACTATAACTGAATTGTCTTCAAATTAATTATGTTCATGATGATTCATAAAGTCTTCTATTGTTCTATCATTAGATTAGCTGACTTGACCATTTCATTGTTCCATCAAGCTTAGATAAGCCAGCAATTGTCGATGAATGAAAGTGCGTAATTAGCCATGATCAAAGTGAACAAATTATTTCACTTCCTCATAACTAATTTTTGACATAATACCTACACACTGATCATTATACTTATTTATGTACCTTTGATATTTTATTCAAGAAATAAAATATTCTAAGTTTTTCATTTTTATTCTCTGTTTGTGATAACAATAATATTGCGAAATACCTTGATAACAAAATTCTAAAGGACTATGAACGGAATAATTCCCAAAGGTTATTTGTAGGCTCTATGTTTCAAATAATCTAATAGGAGATTTTAATTCGAAGATTGTTATTAACGAGAATTTATCATAATCATTTAAGCACGTGAGCAAGCAAGCAAGCGCACACACAGACATCATGTCAAAAATTCAAAAATAGTGTATGTCGATTGAGAAATGATCAAAAGGGATATATCAGCTAAAATCCGGAATTTTTTTGGGCTGGCTGCGATACATCCCTTACACTATATACTACATATAGTGAAGAAAGTAAACGAGATGCGTATATTCTAAGAAACCCAGAAGACATAACCAATTTTAATTACTTGCTCACAGATCCGTGATTCGGAAATGAAGTGGACATTGACTAATCCATAAGGTGATATTCAACGCAGGATTAATTCATTTCGATTTGCTTGTATGAAGTTACCATGGGATTTAATACTCAGACAGAGAGGTTCATTCGTTTAACAAGCTCCACGTCGAATCATAACCGATGATTCTAATGGCCTAGATATTTATTTGTGTGACATTTACGTGTATTAAAGTGGAAACATTATCGATCGCCAGAAAGCTACCAATAATTATTAGTTCTCCACTTTGAACAATCGATACTAAGCTACATCCAACTTCAAATTGAGAACTTGAACTGGAGTTGATTTCAGTTTCCCAAGTTCATTTTCGAGCTATACAATTCCAATAATAAATAAAGTGTAGCGCAGCCAACAAAAATGCAAAGTTTCTAGCTTCAAGCATTCGAAACACACATCTTTTTGTGGGGGCATGCGCTCTTTCAAACAAGCATACGTGTACGTCGTTGGTGTATTTTTCCTCAACATACGACAGTCGTTGGAGACAACCGGGCTACGTTAATAATACCGGTTACAGGTTCATGTAACTTACTTTGTTATTGAATAGGAGGACAGCAGATAGAGATATTGCCACAAAGTGAGTTATACTTTTTGTAGCGTTTTACTTCAAACAGGAGTGCTTATCAATTCATGAGAAAGAAATTGAAATTTCAATTGATCACTACGCGTTACGATCAGCTTGTGTATGTTAAGATGATTTGATTTGAACTGTTGCGCCGATTGACATTCAATTGTTTCAAATATCAATCAACCTATGATCTCAAAATCTTTAGATTTTTGACCGAAAATATGATATACTATGAGACAGTAACTAGTCTTGGGATGGATGATTCGATTGCGAGAGTATTCCAGAAAATGCGGAAAAGTAAATGGTGAATTACTGAACAAAAAATGCTTTTTTATATTTTAAACTGTTAAAATATGAATTATAATCGAAGCAGCATCAGCAATGATGAGGGACAATTGAAAATGCAATATGAAGGAATGATTCAAAGATAAAATTACATACTACATATCCTCACCAAAAGCAACTAATAATTGAATTTCCTGAATAATCCAGTCAAATGGGTATGAAAATAGGCCAAACCCGTAAATCCTTTGAAAATGGATCGATTTTGATGAGACAAAGTTGACCACAAATAAAGTTGCGCAAATCCTTTATAATGTTTATGAACAATAAATAGACAATTTATTTTTGAGATAACATGAAAATTTCTAAGAAATGGGAAATTTGGCCGTTTTTGATCGAATAAAGCTTATTTTCTGTTATGAACAATCTATTTATTAACAAAATAGATGAATTCGGAAAAAACTCTGACTTTAGGGTCGTTTTCGGATAATTTTGGTATTCTGAATTCGATTTTCCTGTCAATATGGTCGAATGTGTACCTAGAAATTTGCTAACTTGTTATAAACAAATTATGTTCATAACTAAATATACGAATTTGACCAAAATGCCGAGTTTATAGTCGTTGCTAGATAATATTGGCTCCCTGAGTACGATCTTCTTGATATCATGGTCTTAAAGTGCATTCTCGTGGAAATTTTCAATTTGTTATTAGAAAAAACTAATGAAAATTTTGATGATAACACAGTATCAATAAATAAACATAAAATTAAACATATCAATTATTTAAGGAGATATGGGAGAGTTGTTATGGAAGGGCAAATGACTGTTTGAAATAAGGGGCATGCCATGTTTTTTTTCCTAAACTCACTGTTGTGTTGAGTTGAGCGTTGTTTTAACCATTGTCCAGTTTGACTCACATAACAACCAACGCAATTATGACAACAAATTTTGTAGATTACATTACTTTCAAACAAGAGTTGATTTCTATCCTTCACTCTTGAAAATAATTGACGATTTGTTATAAGATTGTATTTAGCAATTTTTATGTTATTAAAATTTTTGAAAAGACTTTTAACACTCTGAGATAAACCATCAATGTATTATATTTTTTGATAGATTATTTTTTGTTCCACCTGGTCATCTGTAGAGCCATCAAAAAATTTGAGTTATAAGTATATAAGTTTTTTTTAAATAAATTTGGGGTAACCGTTGTTAAGAAAAATGTGATACATTTTGCTAAAGTTTTTCTTTAAGAAACTTGGATCACTAATGTGTGTCACTCTATCCTTTATAGCAATTATAGTATTATATCTTTGTTTAGGTGGATGATTTGAAAAATAATTCGAAAACCTGTCTGATGCAGTAGTCTTTTGGTACCAGTCTAATATTATTTTCTTGTCTGCACTTCTTATTAGTTTCGTATCACAAATATCCCGTTAGATTTGGTCATGAAAATATTAAATTTAAAGTGGGATGAAATCATGGATCACACAGCATTATCTGAAGATAATTTTTTGAAACTCATAAAATTTATTTTTGATAATACTTATTCCAGTTTTGATAATAGAATTTATAGACAGATTTTCGGTACTCCGATGGGTTCACTTATCAGCCCGATTTTAGCAACTATTGTTTTGGATTATGTATTGGATAATGTTATAGAAGAATTACCTTCCATGCTGCCTTTCATTTTCGAATACGTAGATGACATAATTACGTCAGTACCATGTGATTCAATTCATACTACTTTAGATATCTTCAATTCTTACAATATAAATCTACAATTCACCATTGAAGTAGAACAACGAAGTATCAGATCAATTTCGAGTGCATCCCTACCATATTGAACTTCATCAAGCTTCCTAAATAGTGGAGATTTCTACAACCGATTAATTTTTGTAAAAATGTAAGAATATGACTGTCCGAAATGAACAAATTTTATCACAAATTCTGTGGACCGATGTGGCACCTTCTGTGACTTATCTGTCAACAGAACAGACACAAGAGCTTACCTGACAGGTCCTTTTGATTTATTTCATGGCTCCCTGTCAACAATGAAATATGGCTATTATTACTCCAATTTCACAAAACGTTACTAACGCAACGAAGAATCCACTAGTGTGTTAATAGTGTAGATATTTGCTTATATCATATGGAAAATGAAATAGCAAAATAATTTCCCCATAAACCTTCTGATAAAATCAAATTAGAGGTAATAGGTTCATATGTCACGAACGTACATTTTCACTATAACTTTGAAAGTAAAGAAGATATCGATGTGCGGTTTCTACTTTTTTGTTCGCAAATTTAATCTCATTTCCGATTATCATGTCATAGTTATACCGTACGATTTGAGTTTTTGGAATAAAATCAAATAAAATGTTACTATTACAGACTACGCCTTCTAGCAACTTTATTAGTAACTATCGTTTACCAATAGATACGACAATTGAAAGTACGTATCTTCTCTTCTTTACAAGCTGAAGTTTACTGAAATCAAAAGAGTCGTTTGAAACTACATCACTTTAGTTGATTACACTTCCAATAGCTTCCCCCACTCTTATAAAGGTCGGTACGCCAATGAACTTCGGAACACAATGAAGAATTCACTCGAGAGTTGAAATTGTGGATATTCGCCTATATCATATGGAAAATGCAATAGCGAAAATAATTTCTCCATAATTCATCTGATATAATTAAATTAGAGGTTACAGGTTCCTATGTCACGAACGTACATTTTTTACTATAACTTTGAAACGAAAAAAGGTATCGACGTGCGGTTTTTCTAGTTTTTGTTGCAAATTTAATCTCATTTTCTATTATCATGTCATAGTTATACCGTATGATTCCAGTTTTTGAGATAAAATCAAAAAAACTGTTCTCATTACAAATTACGCCCTCTAGCAATTTTATCAGAAACTATAGTGTTCCAATAGATTCATCAATTGCAAGTACGTACCTTCTCCTTCCATGCAAACTCAATTTTACTGAAATCGAATGAGTCGTTAAGAAACTACATCGATTTAATTGATTATACTTTCAATAGCTTCCCCCACTCTTATCAAGGTCGGTATGCCAATACGCCTCGAGCCAAAATGATGCAAATATGTCTAACCTTTCTAGTGATGTTGACAAAGATATACCTTAATGTGGATATTTCCGGAGAAATTTGGAATATTAATATTAGATTTTCAATTGTGCCCCCTAGCGGAAAAATTCAGAACCCAAAAACAAATTCCAGGATTTCCTCATGGTCTCTTTAGTCTGCATAGACGCCTGATTTTTGAGATACAGGGTGTTGAAATTGAAAAAAAAATTTCGTTTTTTGCTAATATTTTCGGAATCGTTCATCGCATTGAGAACAGCTTTGGTGAGCATTTTCTACTCATAGTAAGCTATGTTCTATGCGGTGACAATTTTTTTTTTAGTCCTTTTGGTGAAGATTTTGAAGGTGTAGTAGGTGTTTTTCTCCCCAATTTCTACGTCACGGGGAAAAGTACGGTTTTGAGACAACCATTTGAACCGCCAATGTTTTCTACATAGAAAAAGTACTGATCATAAGTTCTTAAGTTGACCGTTTTCTGGAAAAATCAACTTTCATGTTGAAAAACATGGTCAATTGGTCAATCTTTTGGTTTTGTCACTTGTTCTAACGTTTGAATAAATTTTGTTTAATTAGTAAGAATTGACCATGTTTTTCAACATAAAAGTTAATCTTGGATAGTAGACTTCCGCGGACAGCTAATCTTGAAAAATCTTGTCTTCCGGATGAATTCCGCGTCACAATAGCTCGACTTGATGCCGACGTTTCGCCAACCATTACAGGGGGCATCTTCAGGGCAGGCTTGAGGCTTGAACTGAAACTGGTTCTACTGGTTTCTGTAGCCGTATTTATTGTAGGAAAAATCCTTCACGCTACATAGTTCACTGCCTTTGTTCCGGTGGTTAACTTCGTTCCAGCACCTGACCCTGCCGTTGAGCGATCATGTGCGAAGTTGAATTTTCGAGGATGGGTTTCTAAATGTTGGGAAGGTAATATGCTGAGTCACGGTTTATATTATTCGAATGTTTTACGATTTCTATAGCTTCAAGGAAGCTATTGTCGTGCCAATTTTGAAGACAAGTACGAGAATGGCTAAATAGGAAGTAAATGGATTATTATTTTTCATGAATTAGTTTTTTCGTTATCGACAAATAGGTATTTAAATATTTTTTTACTATTCGAATAGTCCTTCAAAAAAATTCCATGAGATAACCCTGATTAGAAAAATCCAAATAACTCGGATAGGAAACCTCTAGGGAAATTTATCAGGAACACTTTTAGAAAATAAATCAAAGTCCTCAAATTTGATTGGCGTAGAAGTATAAGTGGTTTAAATGGGTAGAAAACCCCATAACTACGCTACTGTATTTGTCTCAAGAACATTTTGTTACCAAAAAAACTTATCATTCAGTGAAACTGAAGTTTACCAAATTTGAACTGAAAATCTTCATTTGTTTAGAAGATAATGAAGAAAATGTAATAATTTTTCAAAATTTCAACAGCCTGTATTTTGGAAATGAAGTGACTTAGAGAAAAATTGTATATGAAAGACCCTTATTATTTATTATTATTTTCTGTTATAGTTAGCTTTGTTATCTGTTTCTGATGTTATTTTCTTTTTGATGTATCTAAGGTTTCATATATATGCGTATAAAATAGTTGATAATAAACAAGTTCTTTTTGTGTTTATATTCATTTTCACTTTCGTTCAAATCACTGTTTTCACAGAAGTTTATGGGCCCAGTTCACGAGTAGGTGAGTGGGATACCGTTTTTCGAGAGTGATCAAAAAGAAACCACAGTTATAAGCACGTACCCAAGTTTGAAGTTGTGACTCGTTTTTTTTTGCTTTGTCACTGTCACATTGGTTTCACTTCCTTGAAAACTTCAAGTTCAGGCACTGTGAGGATTCAAATGGACAAGTTTCGGAGTCTCAACATTCAGAAGTTCGACGGCACCAACTTCCAGGTGTGGATATTCCAGATGGGGATCATCTTTAAATCAGAAGGTTCAATCGACCTGGTCGATGGAACAACCCAAAAACTCACGGATGCAGCCCCAGAAACAGAAATAAAAGAATGGGAAGACTACAATGCTAAAGCTATGCTTCTCATATCCACTTCTATGGAATTTTCTCAACTCCAAACCATCATGTCTTGTGGAACCGCTCCAGAAATGTGGTCCAGAATCAAGCTGATATACGAGCAGAGATCTTCTGTGGATAAGGTCATGTTGAAACAACAGTTTTTTAACTATCAAATGTCAACAACAGATAGTATCGCACAGCACATAAGCAAAGTGGAGGCGATGGCAGCAGCCTTAGCCGATTTTGAAGAAAAAGTTTCAGACCTCGATAAGATAGCTAAGGTTTTAGGTAGTCTACCTTATAAATACGGACCATTTGTGACTGCCTGGGACTCTTATGATGAGACTAGACAGAGTTTCGGTAATCTAACTGCTAGACTCATAATCTAACTGCTAGACTCCCTAAGAAAGAACTGAGACTGCATCGATCAGACGAATCATCTACTGCGTTTGCTGCTGTGAAATTCCAGAATAAGCAGAACACTTCGACTTTTGATAAATGCAACACCGAACTTGTTTTCAGTGGGAGCCGTCACCAAGAAAGACTGGAGTAGTTTACAACAACAGCAAGATCGAAGTTGGAAAAGCTAGGGTTCAGTTGTCTCTGGAATTAAGCAATCGAATCAGTGTTACAGAATGCTCTTCGAAGTTCCTCAAGTTGAGTAATTCAGCCCAAACAAACCCAGTTATACTCTGGCATGAGCGATTAGGTCACATCAATTTTCATTCACTCAAAGAAATGGCTGACAAAGGACAATTACCTGGTATCAAGATCAATGAGGTGGATAGTTTATCCTGCAGCACTTGCCAACATGGAAAGCAAATGAGAAAACTTTTCAAACGAAATTCCCTTGTTGCTGAATGGAAACCAGGAGAATACATCCATTTGGATGTTCGTGGAAAAATATCGTGTACGTCGCTTGGTGGAGCGAATTACTTCGTTTTATTCAAAGACCAATGTACTTCATATCGCTTTGTTCATTTTTTGAAACATAAAAGTGACGTCTTTTCAAAATTCCTTGAATCTCAACGGATTGTCAAGAGGCAAACTGGAAATGAAATCAAAGTAGTCAGAAGTGACAACGGAACGGAATACGTCAATAACTCATCCAGAGATCATTTCAAGAAAGAAGGAATAATTCATGAAAGAAGCGCTCCATACACACCTGAACAGAACGGTTGAGCAGAACGCGACCTCAAATCTATTGTCGGAAGTGCAAGATCTATGCTGACACAGAGTGGACTTCCTTCAGATATGTGGACAGAAGCTACCAACACAGCAGTATACCTTTTGAACCGTCGTCCCTGAAAACTAGATGTTTCGAAAACTCCCCATGAAAAATTGATGGGAAAGCAGACCGATCTCAGGCATTTGAAAACATTCGGATCAGAATCTCTCGTCCTTATTCCAAAACAAGTACGACTCAAAATCTACAAAGCAATATCTTGTTGGGTATGATGGATATGGTCCAAATTACAGAGTCTATGATCCACAATCAAGAGAAGTCAGTGTGGCTAGAGATGTAACTTTCAATGAAAGGGTCTTTTTCCAAAAATCTTCAGGGCATCAATACGCATCGTTCGAAATAGAAACTGTACTCGAAAATGAAGATGATGATTGTCTCCAGTTCATTGAAGGAGAATATGAAGTGAGAGACAGTAATGCAGTTGAAAATTCAGATCAAGCTGGTAATTCCCAAAACGAAAATCTACATAACTTGAGGAATCGTGATAGACTGCAACGACCACGACGCTATGCTGGGATTTGTTGTGCAGCCACTATTGATGAACCTCAGACATACAAGAAAGCTATCATGAGTAATGAAAAAGAACATTGGCAAGAAGCGATGGGAAAAGAAATAAAATCCCTAAGTGAGAATGAGACCTGGACGCTGGAAGCATTACCCCCTGATCGTCAAACAATCGGCTGCAAATGAGTCTATAAAATAAAATTGAAAGCAGATGGAAAAATAGATCGATACAAGGCAAGACTTTGCGCCAAAGGGTATTCTCTGAAACCTGGTATAGACTTTACGGATACTATCTAGTCAGTTATCAGGTTTGAATCCGTTCGAATACTTTTGGCAATAGTAGCTGTCAGAAATTTAGAAATCCGTCAGTTCGACATAAAAACGGCTTTTTTGAATGGAAGTTTGGCTGAAGAAATCTACATGAAACAACCAGAGGGTTTTGAAAAAGAAGATTCCAAGTTAGTCTGTAAACTAAAAAAAAGTATATACGTGCTCAAGCAGTCACTCCGTTGCTGGGATAAGAAATTTACCGAAGTTCTCCCCGAATTGACATTCAAGCAGTTGGATGCGGACAAATGTGTGTTTCATGCGAGATTTGACGATGAAGACATGTTTTTAGCACTATATGTCGACGATGGACTTGTCTTGTGCAAATCTGTGATTCTGATAGAACATTCTTTGGAAAAATTAGCATCAAAATTCAAAATTACCACTTCAGATGGAGAATATTATGTTGGAATTGAAATCAATTGGGACAGAAATCGAAATACATTATTCCTTAGTCAAAATGGATACATAAGAAGAATATTGGAAAAGTTCAATATGAATGAATCCAATACAAATGCAATTCCGGCCTATCCCAATTTTATTTCACAGCCAGAGGAGATAAGCGGAGAATGCACTGCACCTTATCGAGAAGCTGTTGGTTGTTTGATGTTTCTAGCTGCCGTGTCACGTCCAGACATAATGTTCGCTGTCAGCCAAGCCAGTCGCTTTCTTTCTAATCCGAAAAGGGAGCATTGGAGTGCCGTTAAGAGAATATTTCAGATACTTGAAAGGTACGCAGACTTTTGGACTCATGTATCGTGCAGAGGAAGTTCGTTTGACTGCTTACTCGGATGCTGACTTCGCTGGAGATTTGACTACGAGGAGATCGACTACCGGATATTTGAGTATCATAGCTAGAGTTCCCGTGATCTGGTCATCACATCTACAAAAATGCGTATCACGATCAACTACAGAATCTGAATATATAGCCGCTTCAGATGCAGCACAAGAGATCAGTGGGTTACGCATATTTTTGCAAGAGCTTGGTATTGATATGTCAGAGCCAACATGTTCCTTTTGTGCTTATATTCATTTTCACTTCCGTTCAAATCACTCTTTTTACAACATTTTCAGAAGTTCTATCGGTTACCGGAAATATGAACGAAAACACTGGAACACCCTATACAGGGTGTGAATAAATAATTACGAAAAAATGTATTCCTTGATTCCTTGTTGAAAACTAAGGTAGGTCTTTCATATAAAAAACATCATTTGACCCCCTCATGTCAAGATACAACCCTTTAAATGGGGCGTCAAAAGAGCAGTTTTTTATTTTTATCTTCTAAATCCAAGAAGTTACAAAAATAAAATTAAGCACACATTATTTGCTATCAAGAAGGCATCCAATAACTGAGTTGCTGGTTTTTCACTATGTTTGTGAGGGGTAGGAATAGTCACCCCTAAGACTTGTTTTTCACTCAACTTTTTCTCTTATGTGTATATTGCCAAATAAGGCCAATTATTTCAGGTAGCTCGTTCCAGTCTGAACAAAAAAGGTCTCTTGTAATTTTTTCGGAAAATTGAAGATTCCTGAGAAAAAAAATAATTCACTTACAAGTACATGGCACGATTCTCATAGTGTGGAATTTCAATTAAACTTTGATTTACCTAGTAGTCGGCTGTCGTGTTGACATATTTTGTTAAAACAAATAAATTATTTTCAGTATGTGCAATAATAAGTTGAAATCATTGTTGATTGTTTTACACTGTTATCATTTTGAGGCCCTTTCGTAAAGAATTTCAGTAAAATGGAAGTGTACACAAATGCAGAATTGACAGATATGCATTTCGTTCACGGGCTATCTAAATTCCTTAAAAGCATCAAGGAGATATTCAGAAATGTATCCCCATTGCGTCGCTCCTCATCACCTTCTATTTGCATGGCTTCATCAACGAATACGAGAAAATAGTTCCTTCAAAACGATGAAACATGATTGTGGTCGCCAACGCGAAATTAGAACACTAGCATTAGAGGAAGCAGTACTTAATTTAGTCGATGAGACACCTGACATTAGTACCAGGAAGATTGGTTTGCTGTTACATGTTAACCATATGACGGTATATGTCATCTTAAAGGAACAGCTCCTATATTCTTATCACATACAACGAGTCCAGGCTCTATTACCGCGGGATTTTTCGAATCGTCTAGTATTTTCCACTTGGATGCTGGGAGTGATTAGACAAAACTGTGCATTTCTGAAGAAGGTCTCATTTACAGATGAGGCTAAGTTTTCTAGAGAGGCGATTATTAATTATCATAATAACCACATATGGGCCGAAGAAAACCCTCACGTTATAATAGAAGCTCACCACCAACAAGAATTTCCTTTAAATCTGTGGTGAGGGCATATTGGGAATCAGTTAGTTGGCCCACATTTTCTGCCGCCTAGATTAGATGTGAATTCATACAGTTTATTTCTGAGAGAAGACTTGTCACTATTACTTGATGATATTCCTTCACGTGAGAGAATGGAGATGTGGTTTATGCACGATGGGGCCCCTGCACATTTTAGTGAAAGAGCACGTGAGGTTTTGAATGGAGTCTATCCACCTCGCTGGATAGGTCGAGTTGGGCCTCAGTTTTGGCCACTTCGATCCCCGGACTTGAATTCTTCGGATTTTTATATTTAGGGCATTCAAAAACCTTGGTATACAAGACTCCTGTTCAGTAGATACAGTGGACCACCTTTGCGCCAGGAAGTGCGACGTCACATCCGGTGTTTGTAATTAGTGTTATCGGGTAGATAGCGTTATCGAGTAGATAGCGTTATCAGTGATTGTGACTTTGGTTGTTTGAATGTATATACAGGGTGTTTGTGAAGAGTGTGTTATGTTGTATATACAGGTTGTTTTAAGAGAGGTCCTAGACACGTGGTTTTGAAAGAGGTGTCATGGCAGCTATCACGTGATCCTTCGGTGGTCAACGAGGTGTCTTGGCATCTGTCACGTGGTGTCGTGTCATGGCGGCAATCAACGGGGTGTCATGGCATCTGTCACGAGGTGTCATGCCATCTGCTACGGGGTGTCATGGCAGGCAACGAGGTGTCATAGCGTCTGTCACGTGTTCCATAGACGAGGTGGCTATCACATGCTCCCTAAACGAGGTGTCTGTCACGCAGGTCTTAAACGAGGTGTCATGGCGTCTGTCACGTGTTACATCGACGAGGTGTCTCTCACATAGGTCTTCAACGTGGTGTCATCGCGTTTGTCACGGGGTATCAAGGCGGTTGTCACGTGTGAATCGATCATAACGTTTACGACGTGTATATCAAATGAATCAATAAAAAAAATGGTATTCTTCGGTGAGAAAGATTGAGAGGGATCCGAACCCGAGTCATTTTTATCCGAAAATGTTCATGATTTTATTATTTTACATGTATACTTACCTGTTCGATCGACCTCTCATCTCTCACCCGCAAGAATACCATTTAGTTTTGATTGTATATTTTAGGTTGAAAAAGTCTATAGCTTGACATGCGCAGAGTATGAGGGAGTGTGTTGTTTTGTGTGACTGCTCCAACTAAATCGAACTCGAATCAGTTCGTGATAATGTCTCCTCGATTATAGAACAGTTTTATAAATAGTGTGCTCACCACCGTGTACGATGCAAAGAAATTCGTAATAAGCGTATGTCCTCCGAATTTGTTGGAAATCCTTGAAGAATTACAATTACCATCCAAAAATTGGATAATCGCTGCGGAGTTCATAACTTTCCTTGTGGGAGCCTCGACCGATTAGGCATATGCTGATATTTTCTATTTTGGAGGAGATTTCGATCCACCTCCAGAAGATTGGAAGATAATCGATATGAATATAGAAGGTCAGTTCAAATATAAGCATAGAAGAATGGGAAAAATCATATTGCATCAAATTTCGGGTATCGTTCCGAAACCAGGATCGTATAAACTTGATTCTTTTAGAGTGCTACATGATATTGATGTTGATTTTCATCGGATCGCACTTCTACCGTACCGATATGAGATAATGGACATGCGCAGCATCCGAAGAGATACTTCCAATTCTTACAGTTTCAAGATGTTTCAAATGTTTTCTGATATAGGAGGGGAGGTCGATCACGTCAACAATAGATTAACTTCACCATCATTACAAATTTTGTGCTTTGACGTATTCTTTCGAAATTTCGATAACATCAAAGAAATATGTCAATGATCCACGCATCTGCAACTAGATATTTTGGATAGTTTATCATTCTAGTTTGAAATGTCGTCTATAGTGCTTGATATTCGAAGTTTCCCGATTTCTTCGAACGCATATGAAATAAAGGAACTCTCTTTGTTGGACTGTGAGAAAAGGTTGGAGAAATATTTTCTATTCAAACCATCAAAATCGATGGATCAACTATCCGAGAGGCAAATGAAGAAAATATTTCATTGTGAAAAATATCACGGGATTCCATTGAACTCGGGCTATCAGGAATATGATGAATTATATGAAATTTTGAAGGAAAATATCGATCCGGATGCTATTTTTCCTGTATGTGGAAAGATAAAAGCTAAGTTTCTACGGAGGGCGTTCCAAAAATTGTGGTTAGATCGAGTAGAAGTGGTGAATTTGAAAGGTAAATTTCCAAAATTAGAGCAAGGAAATTGTGAATTTATCTGTCTACATCACCCCAATAGTGAGAATCCTATGTGTTCTAGTGCGAATAGCTGGAAGTTATTCAAATTTCTTACGAAGGAAGATGTTCTGTGGCTCTTGAAATAATAATATAGATATCTAGTAAGTCCACAAATATTTCATTATGCATATATCATTTGAAGAATACACACGCAGACTTTGCGAATTCGTGGAAAAAGAACTAAGAAAAGACTTGAATTTTTACGCAGATAAAATTGAAGTTATAAGACTGCTGAACAAATTAAGTGTAAAAAGTGATGATGATGGGAGTGGGGGTGTTAAAAACAAATTTTGTGATTCTAACCACAATTCTGAATGGTATTCAACAAGTTCTCTCGCAGCTTTTTGTGCTCCCTAACGATAAATGCCCTAACTCCTGCCAATTCGTGACTTGTGACAAGGCACAGGAGGGAGCTTTGACTCATAATACCTCCAGAATAAGGAGTCCCTTACCTCCGCTGTGACGTGAAGGATAAATGCGGGAAACGGTCGACCTAGGATGAAAACTATGATGGATGTGCATCATAGTCCTGATGTCTTTGTTGTGTCTATGTAGCTCATCAACCGTTCAATTCACTACTCCAAAAGAGTTGAGCAGAACTGGGGAGACAAGCATACTTGTTGAAGTCGCCTTGTTCTCACTCGGAAGTTCGGGAGGACAAACGTTTCAAACAAGGTTTCTGCACTTGCCAATGAGATCCACCTTTATCTGGTAGGTGCCATAATGAGGACTCTGTTCAATTCTCAGGTATCGATAGATCTCTTTAGCATCAACATGTTTGAAGATGCTTCCGTCAGCCAGCCACATATTCTCGTATATTTTCGTCAATCGTTCTCTCCTTAGATGAAACAGTGCGCAGTTGTCCAATCCCAACTCCATTCCCATGGCTCGCGTATATTCTTGAACCACATTGAGAGCTTGCTGGTTTTTCTCCCTAATAGCGGCCTGAGCTTATCTTCAGTGAATTTCTGGTTTTGTTTTTGTTGTTCGGTCATTGAGAATAGATTTTACAGTATTGATGCATAAATCACATGTACTACAGGTGTCAGAACAAGGTCACAAATCGTAGATGTTTTAACTCTTTGTGAAATATATCGGAATAAAAATCGTATGTAGCTATAATGTTATTATGAACACGTTGAACGCATCTATATTTGTCTGGAGGATGTAGGCGGCGGTGGTGGTGGGGAGTGTAACCGTACCGAATGGATTCCGATGACTTTTCAAAAAATCAACGATAACCGATTGGAGGTATTCTCATTTAACATTTCACAAGACAATCGTACAACCATACATTATAAACTTAATCTCTTATTCTTCGATCGAAGTGAGGGGGATATGGCTGAATGGCAAATGATCCGACAATCGTCATGTTTACCACATCTCGTACAAAAGACAACATCGTCTACACTCACATCATCTGCAATAGAAGAAAAAATCTCTAAAATTTTCGCAATTTTGTATGCTATTTCATCTTCTTTATCAGTGTTATTATTGAAAATGTTTGTTAAAAATGTGAAGAAAGCTATTCACCATCTGAATAAATAATAATTATTATATAAAGGAGGTGTTTTATTAAAACAAACAAAAGATTGATAATGATAATAATATTTATTCCAGAATAAAATACATATCATTTGGTTAGTATTACATTCAGAAACCACTGCAGTAATTTATCCACATGGTGAACTGCACACATGTATTTTCCACCGTCATTACGATGATTCAGACAGGTCAAATTGTTTGTTTGCTCGAATTTCTCCGTTCCACATTGAGTATCATCGAAACTATGAACATCCACGATGTGTGGGTGAATATCCAATTCCATACACTTCCTTCTCAAAAATTCGGCTTTTTGCTGTCCACGGACATGAATATAGTCGAATGCACACAGGAGAATCGATTTAAGAATATTATTTATTTCCTCATTATCCACATTCCCAGATACATAATCGAGTCCATGATAAGACTTTTGTAAATACCATACGGATTTTCGCTCCTTTGCATTTAGCGATGAATAAGATGTGTGCGGTTTGAATAAGGAATAATGACGTTTGAATCCAATTCGTATACACATTTCTTTCGGATGGAAGGCATCATCAATGAAGAACCCCTGAATGTGAACTAATGCGATTCTCATGATGATGATGCGATTCTCTTGAAGTTTCGATATAGAATGACTGATGTTTAATTGAGACTCTTGACAATTCCGGTGAGGGGGTAGTATTCCATCAAGCAATCGTGGATGATGATGCAATATGCCTTGGTATTGGCTGGAAATCCCTTATCCGCTTCAATCTTCAATCGTATGTCGACTGTTGATGATTTCACCGCCTCCTCTTGTCTAGAACAATCGATGATGTAAAGCGCGCGTTTTTTGAATTTATCATAAGTCAATATGGGATGTTTTGTTGTGGAATTCGTGTAACTAGGATGGAAATCGGTATAGTTGTGGTGGGCTAGAGCGAAATCTTCCTCGGCAAAGTCCAAGTTCATCCGTTCGTTAGGCCAATACTCTTCGTTCAGCGATAAGCGGATGCTTGATATATCCACATGATCAAATATTGTGGGATTAGCTCTCACATTGTTACGTTTATCGGTTTGGGAAAATACGATAACATACCGTGGTTTTTTGACGGACGCGCTAGTTTTCACAGCCCATATTTTTCTCTTCGCATCGGTCGTTATGGCAGGCAACTCGTGTATCTCCCACTCCCGGAAAGCGAATAGAACAGCGGAATCGCTCTTGATGGATCGCAATAGCTTCTCTCTGATTAGATCGCTGGGATAGATAGATTTCACCTCCAATTCTATACTATCAATCAGAAATTTGACTGTGGTAGCTGCGTTCTCAATTATAACGCAATCGTAATCGTTTTGAGCACGAAGCAATCGAATCGTTTGTCGTCCGAACGTGATTCGGGTGTAATCGTTGAAAATTTTGGAAGTATGCTTGAGTGGGATGCGTTAACTGAACGAGTTTGTTGCGTTCAATGAAACACTTTCTTCCGGATAAGTCCAGCTGGCTATAGACATATGCGTCGAATCTGTGGGAGAATAACATGTGAATCCTCGCACAGCGCTAACTATTTTAGGGTCACGTTCAGTTTCGATGTCTCTACCGCTCTCGCTGTAGGAACACGAGTCGAGAAGAAAAGGCCCATAATTAGGTAGAAATATTACATTCCTCACTCCATTAACTTCGATTTTCCCTTTGATCGCCAACAGAGTATCTTTCATAGCAATAAAAAGCATCTACTTGATTTATTCGAAACTCTATGATATCGCTGTTATTGAACGCCTTGACGAATGGTGTAATAGATCTGTACTTGGGTTTTCGAATCGATTCATCAAATTTCGGTTCCTGGTATATATCGAAAATAGGTGAGATGATCGCTGTATGATGAACATCTCTGGCATCACTACTGTTACGTGCATACTTCATTTTGGATAATGACATTCTTGTTTAAGACGAACCCCAATGATTTCAAAATTACGATGTTGGCTCTGGTGAGTAGGTCACGCACTTCAGGTGTTTTTTCGAAGACTGATGATGATGTGGTGGGAGAACTACGTAATAGTAGAATTTCTCATTCTCTATATTGGGTATGGAATTGTATGCATTGAATCCCAACAATGCTAAATAGTATTTTTTGTCTGGCCTCAGCACAATCGAATTCTGCGGTGTAAACGAGAATATATGGTTGGTGCTTGTTAACGTGAACAACTGAGACATGATACTAATAGAAAATTCATTGAAACATCTCTATTTATATCTTAACATTGATAGATGGAATAAGTATGATCTGATAAAGTATGGGTCGTCTTTGCAAACTTCTTTTATCAACAATTGCTTCTCGTGATGAGTTAGTTCCTCGTTCTCCATGATGTGAGAAATCTGCTCAGATGAACATTGAGAACATAGTTTGCGTGGGGGTTGTGGACCATCGCAATCTTCATCGACATGTTCCTTACACTGCATATGACGGTAAAGGTAATCGATCATATGTTCCGGAACCTCATTCTGATTGAGAAACACCACATCCAAATGTTTAGGATGTATTCCATCGGTAGAAACGTTAAATTCTTACGTGTAAGTTCGCTCGTAGGTTTATTGATAGCCTCGATCAAATGTCCATAGATAAAATCGATGATTCTCCTCAAACTACTCCCACTACTACTCTCATTTTCACATATGTATTGTGATAATGCAGAAGTGAAATCCATGGTGGTGTGTGGTATAATCGAGTGTGACTGAGAAATTTCAAGCACAACTGTCCACATATCACTCGATTATAGTTCTGATAGGTGTCGTTATTGTAGAAAATCCCATCGTTCTCACCCAAATATCAAACGAGTTCCTTTGGTGGCTTCAAATTTCCAAAAGAATCAAAATATTCTACATCGTTATCGATTTTTCTGAACGCTACCCAATGCGTTTCATTGTTTTTAGTCAAGTCCAAATTTATAATGATACATTCACGACGTCTGGGTTTGTGCGGTAGCGTATCTCGCATAAAGACACCTCGAGAATTTGGGATTTTCAGAATTCTAGCGAAACGTATCAAATCTCGATCGTACATTGGTATATCATCGGGTAGCTCAATTGATAGTTTTTTTTGCTGCTGTTGCTGCTTCAAAAACGATCCATATCCTCCTTTAGCGTTGCGTTTCAAGTATATACCTTTTCCCAGCGATTCCATAGCTTTGTTGTGACGTTGATCTTCTTCAAACTCTTTTTCAGCATTTTTAGCGTTAAGCACCGTATTTGCGATAGCACTTGCACCTCCTGCAACCGATCCTTAGGCTCCTAGAGCTCCTAAGATGGGTAATAATAGTGGGAGGAATCCTCCAGATTTTGGTAGTGGTATTACTCTTGGTACTCTGATACGCTTTTTACCTCCAGCTCGTTTAATCGCGATGCTTGCGGCTTTCAAAGCGTTCATAGCGGACTTTGTCAATGAAGAAGATGGCTCCATTGACTTTGCGATGCTTCCAATGATATCTTTCCGGAAACAACATCCTCGTTGTCGCCCCCGTTTCTTGATACCCATACCTAGTTTTCGTTTAACCTTCATCCCACCGGTAACCGAAAAACTAAAGAGTCTTTCACCTGCGCCAGCGTCTCTTGATTCAACTGGCTTCCAAGCAGCGTCATCTAATATTTTATCGGCCCTATGACGTTCCTCCAGAGATTTGTTTTGTGAATAAGCTACATCGTGTTCGCAACAAGCGGAATCTGAAGGGTTGATACCTTCATACAGCGTGCAAAACGCTTCTCCAATTTAGGTCCAGGACCACAGAATTGATATGAAAGAATGTGTAATTCAAACGAGAGCTTGTTTATGAGTGTATTCAATAAACCTCCACCTTGATGAACCAACATTGTTAATGGGCATACGCTCTGGTGATTTTTCTTTTTATACGTTATCATTTTTGATGATATATCCTGTGAGACACAACAGAAAATTCGAGAATATTATTCGATGTGTGGAGATAGATATCTATGTCAGACATACTCTAAAATTCCTAAACAACTGATTCGCGATAATTCTAACCTGATCGTGTTATTTAAACAGGATGAAATAAATCTAAAACACGTGTTTCATGAGCACGTATCCCCAGACGTTACTTTCGATCGATTCAAAAAGATGTGTTCCATGTGTTGGATGGAGAAATGCAAGACATTTACAATTGTTAAAGAATTCGATTTGAACAATGGAAGATACCACTAAGGTTTCGATGTATATATTAAAGTGTGAACGTGAAATCCATAGCAAATACACAATGGACGCTGAACGGTTAGCACGTGAACGGAAACTCGCTAAATTGGCACGATCTATACGCAAGAAATATCTCACATTGAAACTGAGTAAAACGGAAGAGGGCGAGTCGATCAATGAATTATTTAAACCCATATCGGAACCACTTCGGGACATAGTCAAATCCAATAATACACCATTGATTAAACGTGAAATTAAGCAAGAAAAGGATGATGTGGATGAAGAGGAGGAGGAGGAGGATGAGGGAGAGGAGAAGATGGAAGAGAAACAGTATTGGATGTGAGCGATGCAAGTATGAAAACTGTTATTGAAGAGTCTGACAACGATGATGATGACTATGACGTATTAGAATCTTACCCAGAGTTATTTCGAAAATATATCGGTGATTATTGGTCAGGGAGTAGAAACATCGATAGGGTTGATGGCTCAGTTTACGATGCTAGTTCGTTGTCATGGTTACTAGGAGGTAAATTAATCGATTCCAAAAATGGAGATACTATCGTGACACAAGGAAGAAAATTCAAAAGCACCGTCGGTCTTATATTCTCTGACAAACCTAGAAATTTGACCGAGGAAGATAAGATGAATTACAGGATGATCCTGAACTTGACAAATCCCCATAGAAATAATGCTGGAAACTTGAAAGGTACTCGAAAATACAAGTAAATTAAAATAATTCGACCTCTAATATATGAGGACGCTCTCGGTAGCGGTATGCAATCGACATATAACAACGAACCAGTGAAGTATGTGTACTGGGACGATCCGAACGAGCTTGTGGAACGATTGAGTCTTTTGATGGCATCTCAACAAGCTGGGGATACATCGCACGACAATGAGATAGTCGCTATAATAAATGAGCTTCGAGAAGCCGATATCATATATTAGTGTGTGTTCATTACTGTTTCATATCATTTACACGATGAGTCTTGATAAGTTTGGACGAAGATCTGTTATTGGTGGTTCAACCTGCATCAACGCTCTTCGACAATCGATGTTTTCACACGTTCTAGCCCGTACACCAGATGTGATGTAGATATCGAGAACGTGAAAATTTGTAATGTGAGAACTCCCACATTCAAGAACGATGTTGCAAGCAAGATTCATGTCGATGATGCGAGTGCGAAGATTGGGGAGAACTTGGAGCGCATCTTCAACGATGACTTTTCACATAAGATTCAGAAATTAATTGGACAGATGAGTAGTTTATTCATCAACATACAATCGCACAAAAATCACAGTGATGTTGGCTTTACGAGTTTACATAAAGAATTGGATGAATACAAGAAGAAAAATGCTGAGGATCTCAAAACCGTTGGAGCAAATACCGCACATGTACTCGATACCTTCAAGAAATTCTCTGATAATTTCGAAACATATTATAAGAGTCAACGCGTTATTTTGCGTGATCATAATGATGAATTTAACAAGATCACTATAGATTATAACATAATGGATGTACATCAGGATTATATTATGAGTAGGCTGCTGGCGTTGGAACACCGTATGACGATACCCCCGAAGAAAAGACCAAATGATGCTACTACCTCCACCCCATCAACCAACCCGAAACCTATAACTCCAAATCCTATAAAATAAACCGATAAAACTGATTTTTACCTAGACAATAATCGAAAACGATGCAACAAGTTGTCGATGAGATTCATAAGCCAGCCAGAAAAAATTTCAAACGTCGTCGTACAATTTTGAAGGGACTGGATGACTTGTGGCAGATGGATCTAGCCAAAATGGGTAATTATGTTCGTGAGAATCGAGGATTCAAGTATATTTTGGTGATGATCGATTGTTTCTCGAAATTCGTGTGGACTCGTCCATTGAAAACGAAATCAGCCGAAGAGGTTCGGAAAGCAGTTAATTCTATATTGACTGAGGAAGGTGGAGGAGGAGGAGGAGGACGTAAACCTAGGAATCTGCAAAGCGACCAAGGTAAAGAATTCTTTAATAAGCATTCTGACGAGCTGATGAAAAAACACAAAATCAACCATTATAATACGTATAGTGTGAAGAAAACCGCCATTTCTGATGCAGTTTTCTCCCATGTGGTATTCGAATAATCAGTCATATCACCCAAAACATGATTGAATTGAATCAATATAACATTTTTATATACATAAAATAGTAACATATTATCTATACTTAAAATAACTTTCTCTTTTCAGATTAACTTCGTAGATGTCGCTGGTTGTGCAGTTGTATTCATGTAAAAGTATCTAGTGTACATGTAAAATAATTAAGAATAAATTTTATATTTCATTCACTTGAAACGTTGTTGTGTAGTTGTATTTATGTAGAAGTATCTAGTGTACATATAAAATAATTAAAAATGAATTTTATATTTTATTTACTTGAAACGTTTCTCATTATCACCTACCTTCAATAATTATATACTGAATCTTATAGGTAACTATAATTTATATCACCAAATGAAATTCTCTTTCTAAAACTTAAATTCATTCTGATACACCCCTGTTTGACAAATGTACAACGACCTGATGTGAGGAATGTGTCCGTCAACAATTATCACAGATACATCGGACAGTACATCAATGTTCCATCATGTGCGGTACACAAATATAAATAATTTACACACCACTGCTGACTCATAATTTCTGAGTAGCATAATACTATGACTCAAGTAATGTATTTGTTTTATTCATAGATTGATTCAAATAATGATTGACAATCGTGGATTACGATAAAAATCACTCGTTTCGATACTTCATTTCATATTTGAAAAAATACGTATTGAGCAAAACGTACAGTTTGAAATATTGTAAATTTTGAGATCAGTAGGCTTCGAAATAACGACAAATTGCAAAGTCTGCATTTCGAACTGATTCAGATATAGGTTGACAAATGTGTATAACAATAAAAATCAATCGTTCCGAATTATTCTGAGTTTTAGACGCTACATCAATACCTAAGTTACAAAGAAAATTTGAAATATTAATTTTTATCGTTCACACAAAACGTTTCTAACGATGATAGACTGAACTAGTCTATCGTATATATCACATATTTTAAAATATTTGTATCCAGTTGGATCTGATTTTAGAAGAGTTAGGGAATGTATGCAATGAATGAGAAATTCTCATCAATGAATACTCATTGGAGGGTTGTGGATCAAGTCCTGCCTGAACCTTCACACCAACAATCTCTCTGAATCATCCTCCGCAAAATTGCAAACATACCTTCAGGATGCTGGAATTGTACGATTTCATCGATATCCCCAAGTTAAAATTTGGTGAATTTTCCACGAGTTTAGAGAGTGATTTTGATTCTGTGCCTGTGGCATCTTCATCCGTAGATTGATTTGAATAATCATTAACAATTGTGGAAAACGATGAATAATCAATTGTTTCGATAATAATTCATTTCATATTTTATGAAAGTATGTTGAGCGAAATGGATCGTGTGAACCGAGATATTCAGAATTTTAATCAATTTCCTCTTCGCAAAATTCTAGTCCATTTTGTGAAAATTCTAGCCATTAAAAACATTTCAGTCTAAAATAACAATTAATAAGGGAGTTGTATCCAGGGTTGGATGTGGAAGTATCAATATAATAGTTACATTTTCAAGTTTACTTGTTTTGAGGTTCGGAAAGCGGTTAGTTTGATATACCTGGAAGAACATCGTAAACCTAGAAATCTGCAAGGCGATGGTGGATAATAATTCCTTAATGAACACTTTGATCACGAGTTAATGGAAAAAAACATAAAATCAGTCATTTGCAATACTTATTTCATGGAAAAGTCGCTGCCGCAAGACGAACGTTTGAAGAAGCGCTCTACGAATAATTCAGTTTGAGCGGGAAATACAATGTTGTATGAATTGCGCTTGCGTGAATGAATATTAAAGGGTCAGTGTAGATTCAAATGAATTAAACAATCAGTTGTAATGATGTATCCAGTATACAACAATTTCATTCGTAGTGTTCTAATTGCAGTGTATGATGAGGAAAACGTGTGTCTGAAAGCAATGGAAACTAAAGAAATATTACAATCACAACTCCCATCTTGAAACATGCAATCGAACAATTCCCCCCCACTCCATAATGAATTGATGGATTTTCACCAGACATCTAACTATAATAAAAATATATCTCCACCAACATTGCAAATGTTATGTTGTGAAATGCTTCATATCAGGAACGATCTGCTCGATGAATGGATATTTGCGGTATAGCTCAAACTGAATCGAGAAAAATCAATCAATTGCAACAAAATGTTCTCCAAAGATACTGTTAGATCTGATTTTAGAAGAGTTCGAAATGTCTGCAATGCATGAAAAATTCCTATCAATAAATAAAATCTTCTCATTGGAAGGGTTATGATATTCGATGTGGTTTGAGTCCTGAGCGAACCTTCACACCAACAATCTCTCTGAATCATCCTTCAAAAATTGCGTCGAATCAACATAACAAAATCGCAATCGCGCAAACTTTCACACCAATAATCTCTCTGAGAATCATCGATATACTGAAGATGAAATTTGGTGAATTCTTCACAAGTTGATTTCGATCCTACACCCGTAGCATCTTCATTCCTACATTGATTTACGTAATGATTGACAATCGTGTAAAACGATGAAAATCAATCGTTTCGAAGTTTTCTGAGTTTTCATTCAAATACCATTTTTAAAAAAATCTTCTCAATTCATTAATCATTTCACGTTTCTCTTCGATATATCCTTGTAGAGGTATGATTTCTTCAAACCTATACAGTAGAACATCTGGGATGGACCAGTAAATTATACTTTCATCTCGACCGTGGAATAGCAGAATATGACGATTCAAATTGTCTCGGCGAGAAAATGTAACTTCACAATGCTTGCATGAGAAACTGTGTGTTCTGAGATTCTCGTGCTGCCTCAGCGCATTTGCTCTCGAAAATTCCTTTTGACATTGCCCGCAAACGTGCATGGTGGTTCATGATCACCTATGACAATGTGATATGGTGCTACCCTGTTTTCAAAGACCCTCTCAATAATGATTGGATCCTTTGAAAGAACGTTTGGACCCTCCCAAAAAACATTCGGACCCTCCCAAGAGAAAAACGTTTGTACCCTCTCTAATAGTAGTTTGTTCTTCCTCGTATTAATTTTCTCCAGCTGACAGGGCTACAATTGGATTGATTTATCGCAATAGAATCTCACTCAGAATTTCTTTCAACTGATCGAACAAGTTTATATTTGAACACTATATTCCGAGAATGTTCGGATTGAATTTTTCCACCTTCACCAAGGTATGGAGGAATTCGTTATAGTGATAAGCTATATTTTTCTGGAAAAATATGATAGTTCATTGATGTATCGAGTTATTCTGAGTTTTATACGCTAGTTTAATACCTAAGTTACAAAGAAAAGTTGAAATATTAATTTTTATCATTTATTCAGAGCGTTTTCAAACATTCAGATATTTTCAACTATTCATTCGATTTTTATATAACATGTGAACATGTGATCTTTATCAATGTCTCCACATATGCCTCTATTTGAGAAATTGTAAACTTTATAGATGACAACAAAAAGATTCAATTCGAATTACTTGAATAGTTTACGCGTTCGAATATTGTGTGAATCGAGATAAATGAAATATGTATCATTAGAATTTTAATCGAATTGTTGATACGTATTTTAATATTTTGATATTTTCACATTCAAACCTACCCGAAATTCAACGGATTGAGTTTAGTACCAATGATTACATTCGTCGAATTATAAAAGTGTAGAGATATAGTTTCTCCTAATTTGTTCACTAGGGCATTTGGATTGAATCAACATAACAAAATCGTGAAGTGTACATATCGAACTAGATTGATTTTGATACTGGTAGTCAATCGGTTATTTCGAAAAAATTCGTCCTTTTATAGACTACTTCAATACCTAAGTCACTATTTTCAAGTTCATTTACTTTCATTCTCGATTTCGCGGGAACCTTCACACCAACAATCTCTCTAGATCATCCTTCGCAAAATTGCAAACGAACCTCCGGGCTGCTGGAATTGTATGATTTCATCTATATTCACAAACTGAAATTAGCGAATTTTTCACGAGTTTGATTCCATTCCTACACCTGCAGCATCCTCATTCCTAGATTGATTCAAATAATGATTGATAATCGTGGATAACGATGAAAATCAATCGCTTCGATAATTCATTTCATATTTAAAAAAGTATATTTTAAGCGAAATTGATAGTTTGAAGTATTGTAAATTTTGAATCAGTGTGCTTTCGAAATATCTACAAAAATTGCAAAGTCTGCATCTCGAACTGATTCAGATATAGTTTGACAATCGTGTATAACAATATAAATCAATCGTTCCGAATTATTCTGAGCACAAAGCGTTTCTAACGATGATAAAAGTAAGTTCAGTCTGTCAAATACATTACATGTTTTATTATTTTGAAAGAATGATTCATGCAAATCATATTTCGCAAAATAACAAGCTTCTCAGACTAAATATTTCATTTATTTTGAAAGGAAGGCTCTATTTTGATGTTCTCAATCAAATTCAGTTATTGAATCATCGATATTTCAAACATCCAGATAGTTTGGAATATTTATTTGATTTTTATATAACATGTGAACAAGTGATCTTCAGCAAAGTTTCTACAATATGCCTCTATTCGAGAAATTGTAAGCTTCATAAATGACAACAAAAACAAATTGTCGATATTTACAATCAAATTTATTATTTTCGCATTCAACCTTATCCGAAAGTCAATAGATTGTGTGTAGTACGAATGATTCACTCATTGTCATTTGTTTACCTAATGAATCCTCTCATTGTATACACTCACACGCGTTTGCGTTCTCATAATCAGTATGAACTGAATGTGATGACGCAGGTGCACTGACATTGACATTCAGCTATGATAGTTCATCGGTTAATTAATAGATCATATTTTGAATTGAGATGAGACTTCCGACGCAAAAACGTTAACAAAATACTTCAAATATATCGTCCTGTGACGTTAACCAATCTGAGATTGACATTCAACTGTGATAGTTCATCGGCTTATTAATAGAAGGCTATATAGCTACAACATAAGTAATATTTTGAATTGAGGTCTCATAGATGTTGTCCTTTGACGTTAACTGTTCTGACATTGACATTCAGCTATGAAAGTTCATCGGTTAGTAGATGTACTCCGCGAGTTCTACGATCAAGAACTGTCATGGCGGCCATAAGACTGTAGGTCAGGTGATAAGGAATGGATGTATGAGATAAGGTGTGAGATAAGGATATGTTGTTTGTAAAGAGTATACAGGGTGCTTACAAAAAGTGTGTCACATGTACAGGGTCACGTGACTATCACGGGACAGCTGTCATGGCGGACCAAAGGTACAGGCGGCTTCCTGGAGGTGTCACCACCACGTGACAGCTGTCATGGCGGGTCCAAGGTACATAATGCTTCGTAGAGATGTCGCTATCACGTGACAGCTGTCATCGAAGGTACAGACTGCTTCATGGAGATGTCACCATCACGTGACAGCTGTCATGGTGGGGCCCAAGGTACAGAATGCTTCGTAGAGATGTCGATATCACGTGACAGCTGTCATCGAAGGTACAGACTGCTTCGTGGAGATGTCGCCACCACGTGACAGCTGTCATGGTGGGCCGAAGGTACAGACTGCTTCGTGGAGGTGGTCCCCACCTCTATGAAGCAGTCTGCACCTTTGGTTCAAAGACACAGACTACTTTCATGGGGGGGTTCGAAGGTACAGACTGCTTCGTGTAGGTGTCACCACCACGTGACGGTGAACTAAAGGTACAGACTGCTCCGTGGAGGTGGCGCCACAGTTCGACTCGTATGGTTTTGGAATCACATGATCTGTCACGCAGTGAGACATCATGACGTCTGTCACTTCGACGGGGTGTCTGTCCCGTGGGGCTCCAACGAGGTGTCTGTCACGAGGTGTCATGGCGGCTATCACGTACCATAGAGCTGAAGGATATAGACCTACCTCAAGTCAAAACCATAGAGCAACATGGGGAGCGGAAAGAGTTGTCATGGCGGCTGTCACATGGGTCTTCAACGAGGTGTCATGGCGTCTGTCACATGAGGTCTTCATCGAGGTGTCATATCGTGTCGTGTCTTGGCGGGTGTGACGTGGTGAATCCATGAAGCATCTGTCACGTGAACTGTCATGGCGGATCTATGAATGTCAACCATAGCTTTATAGGTATCAAATGGAAAGTCTTGACATGCAGAATGTCAATTTCCATATTTTTGATGAGGTAAAAATGATGCATGCAAATTAGGTTGGTGAACATCTAACGATCGCTTTATTTGTATCAAAATACGTAATGATTTTGACCAGTGAGTGGTGTTTTATTGATTTGAAGATCCGGCGATCATAGTTTACGAACGATGATGACGTCACTGCTTCAGACCGATAACAGTAACTGATTCAATCTGGCGACCATAGTTTACGAACGATGATGACGTCAACGGCGACATTCTCTGATATTACACAAGGTTTTCATATCTTCGCACTCATTAAGTGTAAAGTTGTTGACAGGTCAACATGTTATTATTATTATTTTTCTCATGTTTCCTCGCTGTTCAAGCGAACGAATATTTAGTGAAATACGGTTATATCGAAGAAAATTCTAATGGTTTAAGTGATACGGAGGGCGGGATCAAGGTGTTTCAAGAATTCTATCGTTTACCTATAGATGGCACCCTAAATAATGAAACTCTGAAATTAATGAAAAAAAAAAGATGTGGAGTAGGTGATGATCCTTACCAATACAGAATAACTTCAAAATGGGTGAAGCAGGAATTGACATGGCATTTCAGATATGAACACCCTCAATTGGTTCAAATGACTACAGAAATTTTCGGAATATGGGGCAGATATTCCGGATTGAATTTTGAATATACAACGAGCGACACAGCCGATATACTTATTTCGTTTCAAAAGGGTATTCATCAAAGAATATCGAACAACCAGAAGTGCTTAGGGGTGCTTGACGGACCTGGAATTATTCTCGCGCATTCGGATTTTCCTGTAACTGATGGATCAGCAGTAGAAATACATCTAGATCAAGATGAAACATGGTGTAGAACAAAAACGAAACCTCAGGGTAGGGAAGCGAGTTTATTTTCGGTACTATTGCATGAAATTGGACATGCTATAGGGATAGGTCATTCAGGCGGTGATGAATCTATAATGTATGCATTTTACGAATAAAGACTTTTCGAATATAACTCTGAGTAGAGATGATATTTTTGCTGTGCAGAGCTTGTATGGAAAATCAACAAACAGGTCTGTTGTAATACCTGTTACCACTACTTCAACAACTACCTCAACAACTAGTACTTCAACAACTACCTCAACAACTAGTACTTCAACAACTAGTTCTTCAACAACTACCTCAACAACTAGTACTCCTGCACCTCCAGATATATGTAATATAAAACGGCTACACACAGTCCTAGTGGTGAATCAACGATTGTATACTTTCTAAGGAAGATGGGTTTGGGTAATGGATTTAGAAACTAGAATGATGGAGCAACCAATGTTAATTACTGACTGGTTATCATTTTTACCACGCAATCTCAAGATAATATCGGCAATTCATCAACGGCCCTCAGGAGAGATTGTATTCTTCATAGATAGAATGGTGTATTTGATGGAATTTCCAAGTTTACAGCTGGTTAACGGTTGGCCAAAGTCCTATTCACACACGTTGAAAATAAATACCTAATGTTCATATAAAGGGTGTGGTGACCTCTTATACAGGACACACCTATGTTTTTTACAATAATCGTTACTTTGTTGAAATGAATGAGTGCAACTTCACCCCTAAATATCACGGTTTGATAATAAAGCTCTTTCATACAGCCCACTCATCGACAACGGCCGTATTTCGGTACATCGATGGAATATTATATTTTTTCCAGAAAGATATGGTTTATCACTATAACGAATTCCTCCACACCTTGGTGAAGGTAGAAAAATTTAATCCCAACATTTTCGGTATACAATGCCCAAATGTGAGCTTATTCGCCCAGTTGAAAGAAATATTGAAAGAGATTCTATCACGACAAACTAACCCAATGGAAGCCCTGACAGCTGAAGATGATGATGATGATGATGAATATGTGGAAGAAGAAAAGATCGTTCCAAAAACGATTAAGAGGGATCTATCGATTTCAGGAGAAAACGAACTGACGACAAATCTTGGGATTCTCCCTTCTCCTCAAGGTGGCGATCATGGTACTGAGGGTGGAACTAATAACTTTGAAACTGGAAGAGGAGCTTAACCAACAGCACCGATCAATTTAAACTGGAGTGACATCACAGAAAGAAAATGGAATTTATGAAATGTTGTGTTTTAATCTTGGCATCTTATCAGTTTTACTACTCAAAATCTTTTTGTAAATGTGAAAGAAACGTATTAATAGATAATGATTTTGATGAGTAAGTGGTGTTTTATTGAATTGAAGATCTTATTTTTGAAATAATAGAAGAAGAACTTAATATTTTTACAACAATATATTGACATTATCATTTGCTAGTTCATAAGCTTTATTTTTGAGGTTGATAATGCGTTCTATCAATGACTCGATGTTGATATCACTAATCAATTGTTCACTCCCCTCTTCTTCTGCGGCACGAATAAGATTTCCTCTTGCATAACATTTCAAATCGCGACGGAAATTCTGTTTCACTTCGTTACCAATATCGATAGCATGAGATATGTTAGACCATTTACGTATTAAAAGCATTCCTCGATTTTGTAATTTTTTGTCGGCATCACGCCAACCATCCTCCTGTTGGTGCATTAGGTACCATTCTGGTCTCGTATCATTCGATGTTCGATATAATCCTAAAATTGAATAAAAAAAAATATATTATATAAATTTTATTATAAAAACAAAGTAATTACCTAAATTTCTTCTCTCTCCAAAATGTATAGGAGATGGAACAATATTTGGCGCAATGTTATTCCGTAAGGTGATAGCATTCATTTGAATTTGTTGAGATAAGCGTTGAGATCGTTCTTTCGCACGACATTCACGTTCCTCAGCTCTTTGACGCTCTTCGTGGCCTTGTTCTTTCACGGCCAACATTAAAGATCTCAACTCTTCTACTGATTGTACCTATTGGTTATTTTTTGTTTTCAACAGTTCTACACAATGTTGTTCATAGAATTTCTCGTACTCACAATATTTCATCATAATAAATTTCATTAACGAAACCAGTTCACGTAACCAGATGACTTTAGGAGTTCGCATTTGCATCAATAATGATTCGAAATCAATAGCATCTAGAACATAATATTTCTTTCGTGCATCTGTCTCATCACAAATTTCTAAATGGTGTATATGCGGGTTTTTCCTCAACAATCTAGTTATAACACCCTTTTTAGCATGATATTTTTTGACGCGATAACCTAACCAATCCAATGGATCTTCATTCAATAGAACGCTTTGGTTTAGTTGAATATTCCAAAATAAATAGTTTCTTTTATCGTTTCTTATATCGACCCCAAATTTTAGACACACTTCATTAACTGTTAACTTAATAAAATTGTTGGTGGACCATGTAGCCACATTTTAATCACGAACGCGCGCTGCTAAGTTCATTTTTATGACTGAACATTTTCTGAAATGATTCTCTCTTACATACGTGAAAGCGTGAACCTGAATAGTAGGGGTGGGGGTAACTCTCCGTTCCGATCTCATTGCAAACGTTGATAACTGACCGATAACATCACTAGTTGTTCCAATTTGTTTCATTCCCAGCAACCGGCTTGCATAGTTTACAAACTATGATCGTCGGATGTTAACATCACCACCTACCGTTTGAGAAATAAAATATTAAATATAATGATAATTACGTTTATTTGGAAAAATACGTTTTGATATTACATCATTTAGAACTAATATAATAACATTATGATTCATCACCTGATTCTTCACACCAAATTCCGAACTGATCCTGTAATCGGAGAATACTCCATTATACGGTCGTTAATGATGATGCAATAAGCCCGGGTGTTTTTGGGGAAATTCAGGAAACTTTCCATCTCTAGTTTGACGTCAACTGTTGATGACTTTATAGCATCGTTTTGTTTTGAACAATCAATCACAAAAATTGCTCTATTCTTGAATGCATGTATGCTTCCATGTATTGCTGGTCGGTGAAATTCAATTTCATTGCTTCATATGGATAACACTCTGAATTCAAGTATAATTTTACATTAAGCAAGTTTATATTATCGAAATATGCAATGTGCTTAACAGGATTATTTTTTCGATTAGTTTGGAAAGCTGGAATCACATATCTGGGACGTTCCAAATTCATTGATGTTTTAACAGCCCAAATGTCGCGAGTGCTCTCCTTCATCAACGGATTTTCATGCAGATCCCAACTACGGAATGGAATCAACATAGGCTTCTCTGCACTCAAATTACCCAACATTTGAAATTCAACTTGATCACTTGGAAACACATGTCGCACTTTTAATGCTATCGTCTTCACATTTATTTTAGCCGTTTTCGTGCCTGTGCTATTGGTATAGCAATCGTTATCGGTTCGAGACCTTATCAAGCGCAGCTCATGTTTTCCACTCAAAACTTTGTTATCGTCAATGGATAGGCCTAGTAGAAAATTCAACGGTATCCATAAATTGATTTTATTATTGTAGACTGAACTCAGTGCATCCTTATATGACCATCAAGAAAAAGCTAGAGGTGTAGATTCATGTTTGGCATATGTTACATAAGCTCTGATGTTGCTGACAATACCAGGATCAGGTACTTTGTCTATCTCTTTTCCATTCAATTCATAACTGATATATTCGAAGAGAAACGCTCCGAAATTATTCGTTAGTTTACATTCACCATCACCACTTGCTTCTGGCCGGAATTCTGCCTCGATGAATAAAGCAGACGAGGCCAAATCTACCAATACATCTTGTTGATTGATTAGTATCTCAATTTCGTCGATGTTGCCAAAAGATGTTGTGTGGGGATAGTAGGTATGAGTTACTTCTCGGATGATGTCTCCTTCGAAGTTTGGCTCGTTGAATATGTGCAGTTTTTCCGACATTGTAACCAAGGAAATTCGAAAAATTTATATTTTCAAATGATAGTGATGCAGAAGCAACCTTCTCCCTTGAACTCGTTGTAGATAATGACTGATGACCACTATGGAGATGTCTTTTATTGCTGAAATCCAAACCCATGTTCTCAAGAGGTTTCTACTACAACAACAACCTTCTCAGATGAATTCTTTCCATATAATGAATGTTGGTGAGTATTGGACTATTATTTATTGTTGTGAGCCATAATCTCTTGTGATTTTTCTCAACTCCAAGCGTATAATAATTTCTTCTCCACGAAAATTTACACGTTTCCAATTCTGATCCAAAATATTCAGTGTGATGTTATCAAAGGACGTCTTGTTGATGATCGGTAGATAAATAAGATTGTTCGGCTCTATATCAATGGAAATCCCCGGTGGTACAAGAGGTGGAAACTCATATATCGTATGAGCTAACTTAATGTTATATATGCTCCTGCGGTTAAGTTACACTCTACTCTAATAGTTTGAACTTCGATTATCTTCATAGGGCGATCAGATACGTGTAGTTCACGAGATGCCAATTTCTTTTTGCTGAATCCCAACAGTTCGCTTATACTATCTTTAGGAATAAAATTCACTTCAAAATCACTATTCAGCTCTGTGTGTAGAGTGTTGTTGTTAGATTTTATTGATAATTTCCGGTCACGTTCTTCTTGCTTCACTCCTATCCCACAAACTGCACTTTGTATGAAATCCTCGATGTCTGTCAACTTGTAGGACCCCGTAGGTATAGTTACTACTTCTTCCTCACCCTTCACATTTTTATAATAAAATTTATTAAAACCTTCTTCAATGTTCGGAATGCTATTGTACGTATGCAAACCAACAAGTGCGATAGAATAATATGAATGAGGATCTAGTTCTATAGGTGGATGGAAATCTACAGACAAGCGGAAGCTCTTACCTGTGATAGTGAACGTCTGAGACATGATTGATGAAAACTTTATCAACATTCTATTTATATACTAATAAATGCAGGGTAAGTCGGCCACAACTGAAGAGTTAGAGAGGAATTCCAAACATAACTGGCCACAATTATAAGTGTTATATTGTTGAAAATTGTCGTGATTGAATAATATCTTACACTTTTTGAAATAATCCACCAGTTCGTGAGGGGGACGTAAATTGCTAAAACTATCATAATATAAAACTGTATCACCGACTTTATTAAACCCAACCCAGTGAGTGCCTTCATTGTCCGAGCTATCTGAATTAACTATTCCACGCTCGTTTTCCCATGCTCCGTCGGAGGGCAGTTCATCGCGCATAAATAGTCCTCTAAAATGAAGAATTTTCAGAGCTTTTGCTAGTTTTCGTAGATCTAGATCGGTTAAAGGTCTTCTGGGTAGGTTTACTGGCAGTTTTTTGGACGTTTATTCAAATATAGACCAAGACCTTTGCGATAATTTTTCAAATATAGACCAGATCCTTGTTTATCCAAAGCTATAGCTTCCATTGTTTTATTATGTCTTTCCGTTTCCTCCAAGGTTTTCTGAGCTGCTTTGCTGTCGTTGACGGCCTTAGCGATGCCTGCCCCACCTCCCGCCAATGCTCCAGCAGCTGATAAGCCGGCAAACAGAGGTATTAAAAATGGTAGAAATCCTCCAGTCTTTGGAATAGGAATTACTCTTGGTAATCGAACATTTTTCCGACCACCTGCTTTTTTGAATTGTTTTCGTGCTACTTTCAACGCTGTTTGGGATGTTTTCTTCAGATTGGATGAGTCAAACTTATTCTTCATAACTCTCCTCACCCCATCGACAATTGCATTTCCGAACCCAACCTTCTTTCTCATATCCATCCCCAATTTCCTCTTTGCCTTCATAATTTTATTCACACCGAAAGCGGCAATCCTCTCTCCAAATTTTGTGTCTTTAGATTTGACACGTTGCCGAACAGCGTTCTCTAATATTTTATCCGCCTCGTGACGTCCTTCCAAACTAGCGTTTCGCAGATATGAAATATCGTGTTGGCGGCAAGCTTTATAGAGTGGATTGATACCTGGATCTCCACTTTTCATCCGTTCTTCTAATTTTGTACCGGGACCACAGAATTGATAACCAGGAATATGAAGTTCAAACGGGAGCTTGTTTATAAGCGTATTGAGAACACCTTCTCCTACGTAGGCTTCCATACATGAGAATTCAAGATTGCACCGTTATTTAATATTTTTCATTAATTTCAAATTTTCTCAATACAAAAGACTTAAGTATAATCTTATCAATATATTGTTATGATTTCGTTTCATAAACAATAAAAATTTAAAAATAATAACTTACCGAACTTTGAAAATCAGAAAAAATCAATAAAAAGATATTTATATGGAATTAAAAAACAATAGTTAAAGCTAAATAATAGTTAGGATATTAAAATTAACATTGTAAAACATAATAAACAACAATGTAATAGAATAAGAAGTGATAAACAAGAACGAAAGTGAGAGAAACATACTGTGTAACGAAGGCAGAAATCATAATTAAAGTGATTACAAAACTATCATGAGATAGTACAAAACATTGAAAAATGTTATAGATATAAGTTAGGATTAGTAAATTTGAGTTATATAATGTTGAAAGAATGTTATTGATATAATATAGTATGTATTAGATTTAAGAATAAGTAACTGTCAAGAAAACTATAAATATGGGAATAATCATATTAATAATAACCCAATTATAGGTTATCTTATACCAAAGTGTGTGGAAAAATGTAGGCAATATTAATTTAAAAAGAAGGAATCACTATCAATTGAAATAAGTTGAAAATCTCCAATAATTCAAAAATTATAGAATACTAAATTCTGATTGGTCGAGACGAATTCCAAGTGTCAGGCTGGTAACAATGAGATACTTCTGTCAGTTTAACAACAATTAACTTGGCATTCTTGATATGAAAAGAAGGCACCTGATAGGTGGAAAATGACATCAATGTAGCGGTGGTTTGGGAGGCCTATAAAAGGATCTGAAAGAGAAGCCAAGTCAGTTTGCTATAATATCCAAGTAGAGACTGTGCTTCTCTGGCAACTCACCAAAATTCCTAACCTATGTTTATCAAAATGAACATCGGTGAACTCAAATGTTCCAAACTTCGATAAGTTCCAAGTAACCGAAGTTAGTAAATAATTATTAAAAGTCAAGAAGTGTTCCAAGTATCTAAACCAAGTAAAAGGTTGTAATAACCTCCAATTTATAAGAAGTATCCAACGATTGCCATTCTTCAATATAATTCCAATAAAGCATTGAAAAGTTTTATATCTTATCTGAAAGAATAAAACAAAGTATTATCAACAGTTCCTGATTCTCAAGAAGAAGTAACCAAAATTAGTTACCTGTGATTATCGTGAAATAGCAGAGTATTGTGTAAAAGTGAATCAAGGAAATTAAAAAGAAGTAAATTGAACATTGCCAACATTGTTAAACACACTTTTGGATATTATCTAAACGTAAGTTTGTTTATAATTTCTACATCATATTATCAGTATTATCTGTAAAGCAAAAGGAAGATTGTTGATTATAACAGTATAAACAAATATTAGTTGTAAAAGTGATTTTAAGGTTATATCATAGATCTTGTGAAACATAAAATTTATTTACCCGAGATATTAAGAAAAGAGTCATAGAAATTAAATATTGTAAAATTCAAAGAGCATTGTGTTTAATTCCATATGAATAATTCTATAGATAAACTTCAAGTTAAAAAGTTAATAAACTAAATAGGAACAAACATTAATTCCAAATAAAAATCAAATCAAAAAGAAAAAAGCTAGCCGGTAGAATCAAATTATAATTATTAATAACAATAAAAACTCAGTAAGAGTTTTCTTAATAATTGTCACCATCGTGGGGCAAATAAAACAGTAAGAATTATTCTTAACAATTGTCGCTCAAACGTGGGGCCATTTGAAAAAAGGAATAGAACCGCGTAATCAAAATAATTTAAAGAACTAGATTAATTAATGAGAAAGTAAAATGGAAGGAGATAGACAAAGTACTCTAGAATTGATAGGATTTGATCAAGAGGGTGAAATGATTAGTGCAGAAAGACCACCAATAATAGATAGTCAATCACAAATAATGAGATTGCTTGAAAGTTCAAATTTAAAAGCTAATGAAACGAATAAAAAAATCTAACAATGTAAGAATGAAACTAATGCTAAAATTGAACAAGGTATGAGTGATATAAAAGATGAAATTAAGAGAGTGAATGATAAATTTGATAAAAGAACTGAGGAAATCATGAGAATAGTTGAAACTGAAAAAAAGGAAATAAGACAACATGTTGAAGAAAGTATAGGTAATAAATTAGAAGAATATAATAGCTTTGTAAATAGAAAGTTTAATAATGTAGAGAAAGAAATAGATATTATGGAAAATAGAATGAATGATATGGGGAAGAATATTGAAGAGAATGTGAATGTGAATGTACAAAGTATAAAAGAAAATCAGGAAAAAATGATAAATGAACAAGATGAAAGAATAAAAAGAATTGAGAATAGATCCGAAGAGAGAATGAATATAGAATACAGAAATGTAAGTCATGAAAACACAATAAAATTCAATGGAAATATAAAATTATTACATCCATGCATTTTTGTCAAAGATTTAAAAAATGAGATACAGTATGTAAGGAATGTAGAGAGAATGAAAAAATTAATAAGAGAACGATTGGTTGATGAACCATTGTTGTGGTTCAATTGCAAAGAAAGGGAATTAAATAGTTTAGATGAGTTTATAGATGAATTTTTAAAAAAATTTTGGGGTGAAAATGAGCAGTCGAAATATCGAGAAAGGTTATATTTTAGGAAGTATATAGAAGGGACTAGAAAAAGCATGAGTGCTTATGCACTTAGCCTATATAATGAAGCGCAATATTTAGAACCTAAAATGAGAGAGGAAGAGATAGTTTTATACATTTCAAGACAGTATCGAAGTCAAATATCTGAGGCAATAGCCATTGCAAATCTTAAAGACATGAATCAACTACCATCGTACTTAAACAGAATTGATAATAAGAATAACATGGGAACTAGGCAACAAAATGGATATAATGATAACAGGAACAATTACAGGGGAAATCAAAATTATAATGATAGATTCCAAAATAATAATAATTATCAAAACAATTTTAGAAATAGGGATAGTAGAAACCAAAATTATTATAATAGGGAAAATAGATATAATGGGAATAATGCTAATCAAAATAGAACTTGATATAGGGATTATAGAAGTCAAAATAATAATAATAGAAATGATAGTAGAAATGAAAATAGAAATGAAAATAATCAAAGGGAAGTAAACTGCAGTAGGATTGAAAATAATAGGGAAAGGGAAGACTCTTCAAGTCAAAATAATCAACAAAATCAGGATTTTTAAAAAAGCACGGATACCACGTTAATGTATAATATGAACATCAGAGGGAATACATTGACTACGAACAACAAAGGGGAGAAAATGGAAGTATAGGTTTAATTAAACTAAAAGGTTTTTTAAAAGGGAAAGAAGTAGAAATTTTGTGTGATTCGGCATCAGAAATATCATTAATAAGGGAAGAACTATTGTCTGAAGTAAAATTAACAAATCAATTGGAAAAACCAAAAATAGAATTAGTAAATATTAGTGGAAAGAAAATTACTGAAGTATCAAAAATGATTACTGAGCATATTATAATAGGGAAGTCAAGTCTAGAGATGCAATTATTTGTAGTGCCGAATATGAAATTGGATATTGTTATGCGAACTGATGAATCAGAAAAGCATGGAATTATTATAGATTACGAGGAAAAGGAAATAAAGTTGTTAGATGAAATTATAAAGATAGGGAAGGGGGAAAATGAAAATATTGACAGACCAAATGAAGGTTGCAATATGATAAATGCGGTCGAAAGAAAAGACTCAAGCAGAAATTTAAATGAAATAATCTCGCAGATGAAAGTATCCGAGAAGTATAGGGGAATAATATCAGAAATAATTTCACAACATAAAGGTTTGATAATAGATGAAACTCGTATAGCTAGTAATTATATTCATAAATTCCAAGTCAAAGAAATTGAAAATTTTAAATCCAAGAACTATCCAATCCCATACAAGTACATAGAAGATGTTGGGAAAAGAATCGGTGAAATGCTAGAACAAGACATAATAGAAAGAAGTAAAACGAAATATATAAACCCTATTGTTATAGCAAAAAAGTCAAATGGTGATATTAGGTTATGTTTAGATGCTCGAACATTGAATAGATTGTCAGTACCACAATATGAAGCTCCTAAAAATATAGAGTCAATTTTTGGTAGAATAGTAAAGGCACAAGTTTTTAGTAAAGTTGATTTAAGGCCCAGTTTCTGGTTGATTCCTTTACATAAAAGTTGTAGAGATTACACTGGTTTTATGATAGATGGAGAAATGTATCGTTTCAAAGTTACGCCTTTTGGTATTCCAAGTGCATGCAGTGCGTTAGTTAGAAGTATGAATCACATATTAAATAGATTTGAAATTTTTGTAGTTCATTATATCGATGACATATTAATATTTTCTAGAACATTAGAAGAACATGAAGATCACATAAAATTAGTTTTGAACGAATAAGATATAGCAGGTTTAAAAATAAATATTGAGAAATGTGAATTCTATAAAACAGAAGTAAAATTTTTGGGTTATAAATTAACGAGGGAAGGTTTAGAAATGGATGAAGATAGGTTAGATGTAATTAAAAATTTCAAAAGACCCTCCAATCTTAAAACTTCAAGGGGATTCTTAGGTCTGATAAATTATTTCGAAAGGCTCATTCCTGATTTAAGTCAGAAGGAGATTCCATTAGTAGAATTACTCAAGAAAGGGATAAAATGGAAATGGGATAATGAAAGATACGAAGCTTTCCAAAATTTAAAAGATATTTTCATTCAAAAATTAAAAGTTTATCATGCACAATATGATAAACCTTTCATATTAAGAACAGATGCTTCTAAACAAAAATTCAGTGGTGTTTTATTACAAAAACAAAATAATGAAGAAGTTCCCATAAGTTTTGTGTCAAGAATGACAAAAGTTCATGAAAAAAATTACAGTGTCACTGAATTAGAATTAGCAAGTATAGTTTTTTGTGTAAAGAAATTAAGATTTTATTTGTTAGGGAATAAAGTAAGGGTAGAAACTGATCATAGTGCATTAACAAGTATATTTAAAAACAAGTTTGTAAACAGTAGGATTCAAAGATGGATTTTGTTATTGCAGGAATATGATTTTGAAATAAAACGTATGCCAGGAAAATTAAATATAATAGCTGATACTTTAACAAGAGAAGAGGGAAATTTAAAAATTGATAAAAAGAAATATAAAGTAGGAGCAAATATTTTATTAGAGTAAGGGGTTTATTTTCATTAGAGAGCATTAAAAACAATCAAAGTACTTTATCAGAGAATGATAAAAAGAAATGGAAAATCAAAGAGGGAGCTTATTTACAAGATATAGGCAGGAAAGAATTATACAGAATAAATCAAGATCTAATTTTTAAAATTTTAAATCATTCACATAGTGAATTCAATCACATAGGAGCAAGGGAAATGTGGCTCATATTCAGAGAAAATTATATAGGTAAAGGAGATTACCAAATTGCAAAAGAAATCACGAAGAAATGTGACATATGTCAAAGAGCAAAGCCTAAAAATATAATTAATCACAATTTAGCAAAGAGTATTATAGTAAAGGAATGTTTAGAAATAGTAGCAGTAGATTTTTTAAGTGAGTTAATAGTAACAGAAAAAGGAAATAGACATATTTTGGTTATAGTAGATTTATTTTCTAAATATATAAAATTATATGCTTGCAAAACGACAAAAAGTAAAGAAGTAATGCATAAGTTAGAAAACTATTTTGAAGAAATTGGTAGGCCAAGAAAGTTAATTACAGATAACGCAACATATTTCAAAAATATACGTTTCAAGTATTTTTGCAAAAGGAATTTAATTTTTCATCAATTAACAAGCATCAGACATCCTCAATCCAATCCTTCAGAGTGATATATACAGGAAGTAATAAAATATCTGAGGATATCTTGTGAGGGTAAACATCGTCAATGGGATGAATCAATATCTAGAGTAGAAAAATGTTTAAATCATTGTCCAAATACTACAACAGAGAAAACACCTGTATTAATCATGAAAGGCGAAGAACCTGATAGAAAATGGTTAGATGAAAATTCAGTAGAACGAAAAGAAATTTTGAAAGATATCAGTAATAAGTTAGAAAGAAATGCAAGAAAGTATATGAATAGGGAAATGAGAAAAAGAGGAAAGTTAATTAAATTTGAAATAGGTGAATTAGTAATAGTAAGAGCAATGAGAGTAACTAATAATAAAAAGTATATATGTGGAAAATTATGTTTTGCTTTTGAAGGTCCATAATATGTAGTCATGAATGAAAATGCTGAAAATAGTTATGAATTAATGAATCTTGAAAATGGAAAGATAAGGAGAATATTTAATATTGATCAAATATACAAGTATAATCATTAATAAATCTAGTTCATGAAAATAAAATCAAAAGATGAATAAATTTTAAATATTAATGTGATTAATATGTTAAAATTGATTTAATTTTAATTGATTAAATTTTAAATATTAATGTGATTAATATGTTAAAATTGATTTAGGGGAATTTGTTATGATTTCATTTCATAAACAATAAAAATTTAAAAATAATAACTTACCGAACTTTGAAAATCAGAAAAAATCAATAAATCGATATTTATATGGAAATAAAAAACAATAGTAAAAGCTAAATAATAGTTGGGATATTAAAATTAACAATGTAAAACATAATAAACAACAATGTAATAGAATAAGAAGTGATAAATAAGAACTTCAGTGAAAGTGAAGAAACATACTGTGTAACGAAGGCAGAAATCATAATTAAAGTGATTACAAAACTATCATGAGATAGTACAAAACATTGAAAAATGTTATAGATATAAGTTAGGATTAGTAAATTTGAGTTATGTAATGTTAAAAGAATGTTATTGATATAATATAGTATGTATTAGATTTAAGAATAAGTAACTGTCAAGAAAACTATAAATATGGGAATAATCATATTAATAATGACCCAATTATAGGTTATCTTATACCAAAGTGTGTGGAAAAATGTAGGCAATATTAATTTAAAAAGAAGGAATCACTATCAATTAAAATAAGTTGAAAATCTCCAATAATTCAAAAATTATAGAATACTAAATTCTGATTGGTCGAGAGGAATTCCTAGTGTCAGGCTGGTAACAATGAGATACTTCTGTCAGTTTAACAACAATTAACTTGGCATTCTTGATATGAAAAGAAGGCAACTGATAGGTGGAAAATGACATCAATGTAGCGTCTGTTTTGGAGGCCTATAGAAGGATCTGAAAGACAAGCCAAGTCAGTTTGCTATAATATCCAAGTAGAGACTGTGCTTCTCTGGCAACTCACCAAAATTCCTAACCTAAGTTTATCAAAATAAACATCGGTGAACTCAAATGTTCCAAACTTCGATAAGTTCCAAGTAACCGAAGTTAGTAAATAATTATTAAAAGTCAAGAAGTGTTCCAAGTATCTAAACCAAGTAAAAGGTTGTAATAACCTCCAATTTATAAGAAGTATTCAACGATTTCCATTCTTCAATATAATTCCAATAAAGCATCGAAAAGTTTTATATCTTATCTGAAAGAATAAAACAAAGTATTATCAACAGTTCCTGATTCTCAAGAATAAGTAACCAAAATTAGTTACCTGTGATTATCGTGAAATAGCAGAGTATTGTGTAAAAGTGAATCAACGAAATTAAAAAGGAGTAAATTGAACATTGCCAACATTGTTAAACACACTTTTGGATATTATCTAAACGTAAGTTTGTTTATAATTTCTACATCATATTATCAGTATTATCTGTAAAGCAAAAGGAAAATTGTTGATTATAACAGTATAAACAAATATTAGTTGTAAAAGTGATTTTAAGGTTATATCATAGATCTTGTGAAACATAAAATTTATTTACTCGAGATATTAAGAAAAGAGTCATAGAAATTGAATACTGTAAAATTCAAAGAGCATTGTGTTTAATTCCATATAAATAATTCTATAGATAAACTTCAAGTTAAAAAGTTAATAAACTAAATAGAAACAAACATTAATTCCAAATAAAAATCAAATTAAAAAGATGAAAGCTAGCCGGTAGAATCAAATTATAATTATTAATAACAATAAAAACTCAGTAAGAGTTTTCTTAATAATTGTCACCAACGTGGCTCAAATAAAACAGTAAGAATTATTCTTAACAATATGTTTCAAATATTATAATCTTCACTCTTGATTCCCCCTCATAGTCACGGAATTTGGTTAAATTATAATATCCATACCCTCGAGTCAATAATATTCCAGCTTTTTGTTTGTTCCTAATAATCTCCAAATGTTTAATGATGGGTTCATTGAACGAGATCCGAATTATCGATCCAACTGTTGTGATTATTATCTAGGCCCAACCATTTCACATACTGTTGGCCCCTCCTCTTTCGTAATATTTTTCCGACTAAATACACATCGGGTTGTTTTGTTTTCTGTAATTCTTCCTCGTAGAAACAGCAGCTGATTGGTGCGTTGGTCATATCTTCTAGTAGATACCGGGTTGGTAATTTTTACTTTGATGATTTTAAATAATTCCGTACTCCAATTGGGCGTAAATCCCTTCTCAAAAATATGTTTAGCCTTACTTATTCGTACCACATCTACAAAGTTGTATTTGTGAGGTGGAGCTAACTTGATGTGTGAGTAGGATCGCTTCAATATCTCGCTGTCAATCTGTTTCGTCACTTTTATTGGAGCCATATTTATAGTACTATGTTTACGTTTATCATATTTTTCTGTGATTTCTTCAAGTATATCAAGCCATTTGTATTTCCCGCTAAGACTGAAATGTTTGTAGAGCGTTTCCTTTAACGTTCGAATGACACGTTCAGCAATGGCTGCTTTTTTCACACTATACGTATTATAATGATTGATATTTTGTTTCTTCATTATATAGTTAAAGTGTTCATTTGAGAATTCTTTTCCCTGATCGCTTTGCAGATTCCTAGGCTTACGATGTCCTTCTCACAATAAAGAACCGACAGCTTTCCGAACCTCTTCGGCAGATTTCGTTTTCAACGGAGTCCAAAGAAATTTCGAGAAACAATCGATCATAACCAAAAAGTATTTGAATCCTCTATTTTCACGAGCGTAATTACCCATTTCAGCCAGATCCATTTGCCACAAATCATCCAAACCTTTTATGATTGTTCTGAGCCGTTTGAAATTCTTCCTACTCGGCTTATGAAGCTCATGCACAACTTGTTCTCTACTCATCTTATCAATGCGGAAATCTAGTTTAGATTTAATTTTTTGGGTATATTCACAGGATTTGGAGTTATACGTTTCACAGAGCCCTGCTTTGTTGTTGTTGTGGATGAAGAGGGTCTCTTCTTAGAAAGTTCCACAGATGTCATCCGTCGTTATAACGCCTCCACTTTACTAGTAATGTCATTTAGACGCATGTTCACACTGTTAAATGTGTTATTGATCTCTTTCAATTCAATTCTGTTTTCCCTAACACTATCACTGATTGTTTTACACTCTGATTTTATATAGATTCCCATTCCATTATATTTATTCTGAATGTCCATCAGATGTTTATCAATGTTGAGAATAACCTTCTCATTCGTTAATTTATGTTCATCCAGATTTTCGTTGATATCTTTGATCAAATTATCAACCCTAACATTGAAGGTATCTTTGAGACTGGTTTCCGTTTTCAGATTCGGTTTGTGTGTTAATTTATCAACATATACTTTATTTGCAACATCTCCATCATCATTCGGTGATTTTACGTTGCACAAGTTACGATTTTCCATATCATAACTTCCATCACTCGTTAGGAATAATCCTTGTCCGTGAACTTGTTTGAAATTATTATTAAATACATTTGTATCATATATCCACATGGAAGAGGAGGCTCTGCCAAACTTATCCATTGAAACCATCTTTATAACTGTGATGAATTTGCCTTACACCCGGTTTTTGTTCGATTACACCAGCCTCTATCAATTCTTCCACTATAGAGACTATCTCGTTGTGATGGTTATTGTTACCAGCGTGCGAGGATGCAACAAAAAGTCTCAGTCTATCCACAATTTCGTTAACGTCATCCCAATAAACATATTCGATAGGTTTCTCGTTATATTCGGGCATATCATTTTTCATATATGCATTTCCAGTGTATGTTTTGGACCTTGGTCTTTTCATGGAATTAATCAAAGGTTTCAGTACATTTTTGTATTTTACAATGTTTCTTATTCGATCAGCTGGATCGTTATTACGTCTATGGGCACTAGTCATTTCCATCATTTGACTGTAATTTTTCCCATCTTCCACAGTGTAAGTATCAGGTAGAACATCTCTGTAAAATATCAAATTATATAGTCCTGTGGTACCCTCGAACGGAGTACCCTTGATAATTATATTACTTTCACTATCAATTTCTATAGGTTGATTACCCAAGAACCATTTTGTCTGAAGTTGAATTATATTGCAAACCCATTCTATCATCGTATTTCTTGACATCATCATCCAATAGGAATCCTTCCAAGTAATAACGTGCTAATGTGGGGTATTGTTGCAGAAACTCCTCTGTAGCCGCTGCATTATCGTTCTTAAGTTTCCTGAATTCTTCACGAATCTGATCGATAGTATGTTCGGGAGTAAACACATCCTCCTCAGTATCTTTGGGGTTATATACGAATTCTTCTCCTTCAGTTACAATATTTGGGATTGGTATGTTCTCCATTTGTGTTTCTGTAGAAACAATACTTTTAGGTTTAACCAACGGATTTTGTTTGATTATTTCAGCATTTCTCGCAATTTCCTCCAGAGGTTCAGATACAATCCTGAACATGTTATCTAGAATCCCATCATTTTCAGCTTTACCCAATTTCACAGCCATATATTTTTTCCTCACAACGTTTGCTAACTCCCAAATTTTTCTCTTCAATTGTTGTTTTTGTTTTAACGTGTTACTCACACCCACGTCCATGCTGAGCGGTTTGTCTATTTCAAATGATAGTATATATACATGTTAGATGTATATATAGCTATCAAAACTTTCGCGATAACGTCCTTCGTTCATATCAGTCTTTGTTAATCATAAGGAATCCATATTTATTTTTCCAACATGCGCTACATATCTCTTTGAATTTCTCGAGTGACATGTCGGTACTTACATGATCGGTAAATATATGTTTCAGATTGAGTTCATCCTGTTTGAAAATAATGAAGCAATAGGCATTGTCGCGCAATCCATGTTTTGGAGATTTAGCAAAAGATTGACAAAGATAGAAACTATCAATTGAGTTGTGTCTCCCTCTTGAAAAATAAGCACGAATTTTCTCCTGTTTCTCATCCATTACATCATCGAATATTATTACCGAATTAGGTTTCGCTTCTGTAGGGTCTATGACACCATCACTCTCTGTGTACGGAAAATATCCAAGCCCCTTAATTTTCTTCAATGTCTCCTTTGGTAACTGGTATTTTGGTTGGTGTAAAGACTTTGAATATATGTACACGTTTTCAAATTTCAGACCGTTTGCATCTAACAATAGAGATAACATTACATTTGTTTTCCCACAATTACTTGGACCACAGATTATTGTTCGTAGAGTATTTGGCAGCAAAGAGCTGTGACGTTGTGGTTGTTCAACATTCTCAATGCTTGACCCTGAGTTCATAATATTCAACAAGTCGTTTTGCTTAACAATCTTCATGTTGCCTAGAAGAGCATCGAAACCATTCTGAAACATATGTTAATAAGCATTTGTTTATACACTAGTTGTGTATGTCCGATCACGCGGTTAAGGACTTCTACGCTTCTGTCAAAAGCAAGTATCAATCAAATACGTGTTAAATAGGTCTGAATGTTGAAGCATGGGCTTAACACGTGTCTGAATGTTGAAGCACGTGTCTGAACACGTGTCTGAGTAGAGCACGTGTCTGAATGTTGAAGCACGTGCTTAACACGTGTCTGAGTATTGAAGCACGTGTCTGAGCATGTGACTGAACACGTGTCTAAATGTTGAAGCACGTGTCGGAGTGTTGAATCACGAGATAAAACATGTGCATGAATGTACTACCCATTCACTTTTCACACCTAATGTATTCAACAGTATTATAACTTCAATTTTACAGTGTGACGAATAATGAGTAGATATTATTATTATCACTTGCATTTTATTCCTCATCTGACAATCATAGTTCGTGAACGATGATGACGTCATCATCGTTCGTGAACTTTGGTTGCCGGATTGAAACAATGAATGCCTCCCGTGACGTCATCATCGTTCATAAACTATGGTCGCCAGATTGAATCAGTTACTGACAACGGTTTTGAAGCAGTGACGTCATCATCGTTCGTAAACTATGATCGCCGGATCTTCAATTCAATAAAACACCACTTACTCGTCAAAATCATTATGTATTTTGATACGATACACATAAAGCTATCGTTAGATGTTTTCTCCACCCAATTTGCATGCATCATTTTTACCTCATCAAAAATATGGAAATTGACATTCTGCATGTCAAGACTTTCCATTTGATACCTATAAAGCTATGGTTGACATTCATCGATCCGCCATGACAGTTCACGTGACAGATGCTTCATGGATCCACCACGTCACACCCGCCAAGACACGACACGACATGACACCTCGATGAAGACCTCATGTGACAGACGTCATGACACCTCGTTGAAGACCCACGTGACAGCCGCCATGACCGCCCCCCATGATGCTCTATGGTTCTGACTTGGGGTAGCTCTATATCCTTCAGCTCTTTGGTACGTGATAGCCGCCATGACACCTCGTGACAGACACCTCGTTGAAGCCCCACGGGACAGACACCCCGTCGAAATGCCAGACGTCATGATGTCTCACCGCGTGACAGATCATGTGATTTCAAAACCGTACGAGTCGAACTGGTGGCGCCACCTCCACGAAGCAGTCTGTACCTTTGGTTCACCGTCACGTGGTGGTGACACCTACACGAAGCAGTCTGTACCTTCGATCCCCCCCATGAAAGCAGTTTGTGTCTTTGAACCAAAGGTGCAGACTGCTTCATAGAGGTGGTGGGACCACCTCCACGAAGCAGTCTGTACCTTGGGACCACCATGACAGCTGTCACGTGGTGGCGACATCTCCACGAAGCAGTCTGTACCTTCGATGACAGCTGTCACGTGATAGCGACATCTCTACGAAGCATTCTGTACCTTGGACCCCACCATGACAGCTGTCACGTGGTGGTGACATCTCCACGAAGCAGTCTGTACCTTCGATGACAGCTGTCACGTGATAGCGACATCTCTACGAAGCATTCTGTACCTTGGACCCGTCATGACAGATATCACGTGTTGGTGACACCTCCACGAAGCAGCCTGTACCTTTGGTCCGCCATGACAGCTGTCTCGTGATAGTCACGTGACCCGGTACATTTGACACACTTTTTGTAAGCACCATGTATACTCTTTACAAACAACATATTCTTATCTCACACCTTATCACATACATCCATTCCTTATCACCTGACCTACATCCTTATGGCCGCCATGACAGTTCTTGATCGTAGAACTCGCGGAGTACATCTACTTCGGTTCATAAACATCCTGCGCAAAAAATCAACAAAATACCTCATAGATGTCGTCCTCTGACGTTAACTATTCTGACATTGACATTCAGCTGTGATAGTTCATCGGTTCATCAATAGATGGCGATATAGCTACAGCATCAGTAATATTTTGAATTCAGGTCTCATAGATGACTCCCTTTGACGTTAACTGTTCTGATATTGACATCCAACCATGATAGTCAGTTCATTAATTCATCGCTCAAATATTACCAAAACACCTCCTAGATGTCGTCCTTCGACTTTAACATTCCTGACATTGACAGGTATGCATGACAGTTGATCGGTTCATTCATAGATGTAGTCATTCGGAGTTTACTGTTCTAATATTGACATTCAACTATGATAGTTCATCAGTTGATTAAAAGATGGTGGCGATGAATATACAATCAAAACTAAATGGTATTCTTGAGGGTGAGAGAAAAGAGGTCGATCGAACTGGTAATTATACATGTAAAATCGTAAAATCATGAGCATTTTCAAATATAAAATGACGAGGGGCTCGGATCCCTCTCAATCTTTCTCATCAAAGAATACCATTTTTTTTATTGATTCATTTGATGTACACGTCGTAGACGTTATGATCGATTCACACGTGACAATCGTCATGATACTTCTTGACAGACGCGATGACACCACGTTGAAGACCTATATGAGAGACACCTCGTCGATGTAACACGTGACAGACGCCATGACACCTCGTTTAAGACCTGCGTGACAGACACCTCGTTGAAGGAACACATGATAGTCACCTCGGTGATGTAACATACGACAGACTTCATGACACCTCGTTTAAGACCTCTGTTCAACTACCTCGTAGAAGAAACACGTGATAGTCGCCATGACACCTCGTTGACCCCGTGACAGACAGCTCGTTGGTAAACTCATCGATGTAACACGTGACAGACGTCATGACACCTCGTTTAAGACCTGCGTGACAGACACCTCGTTTAAGGAGCATGTGATAGCCACCTCTTCTATGGAACACGTGACAGACGCCATGACACCTCGTTGACAACCGAAGGATCACGTGATAGCTGCCATGACACCTCGTTCGAAACCACGTGTCTAGGACCTATCTTACAAACAACCTGTATATACAACATGACACACTCCTCACAAACACCCTGTATATACATTCAAATAACCAAACGTGCAATCACTGATAACGCTATCTACCCGATAACAATAATGGAGAAACACCGGATGCCAATCGCCAGCACAGACCGAGTAACTCGCAATCACTGATAACGCTATCTAACCGATAACGCTGTCTACGCGATAACACTAATTACAAACACCGGATATGACGTCAAACTTCCTGGCGCAAAGGTAGTCCACTGTATCTACTCTGTTCGAAACCTGGAAGATCTACGAAACCGCATAATTGTTCCATGTAGGGTTATTCAAGATACCCCAGAAATGTTTCACCGGATCTTAAATTTTTCGAAAAAATTACAAGAGACCTTGTTGAAAATTAAACAAGCTACCTGAAATAATATTTTCAATTCGCAATATACACATAATAGAAAAAGTTTAGTAAAAAACAAAAAACATAGGGAAAAACCAACAACTCAGTTATCGGATGCCTTCTCAATAGTGAATAATGTGTGCTTAATTTCATCACTGTAACTTTTTGGATTTAGAAAATAAAGATGAAAAACCACTTCTTTGGCGCCCCATTTAAAGGGCTGTATCTTAACATGAGGGGTCAAATGATTTTTTTTATATGGAAGACCCACCTTATTTTTCAACAAGGAATCAATTGACACCTTACTTGACAGTTCTTATTCAATGACAGCATTTCGTTTCTTATTTATTTCAATAGAACTGACTGAGAATTGTTCTGGTTAAGTATAAACAAGTTTGATGTTTCTTTGCCTGATTGGCCAAAATATCGTTCATGTAACTTGAGAGATATTGAATTAAATTCTCTGAATTATGAAGATAACTTAAATGAAATAACATAGGATTGAAAAGATGAATAAACGTCAAAGATTGAACCATGGGCGGGATGCTGTCATTGAATAAGAACTGACAAGTAATTGCCAACCATGGCAGTACTTTAACCTACAATCCTTACTTCAAAAACAACTGAACTTTAGATGATTGTGCGTGAATAATTGATCTATGGTAGGGCATCGAATCGCATTGTGTTCATCAATGATCTACTATCCTTTCAGAGGTTTATATCTACAAAAATATAGAAATCTAACAGGACCAAAGTGGTGTTATTGGTAAACAGCCTGGAATAGAAATCCGGTAATGTGGGTTCGAATCTTGCCTATGGTTCAATCTTATACGTTTATTCATCTTTCTAATCCTATGTTGAATTATCTAAGTTATCTTCATAATAAGAAAATTTAATTCAATATCTCTTAAGTTACATACACGAAATTGTGGCCAATTAGGCAAAGAAACTCCAAACTTGTTTATACTTAACCAGAACAATTCTCAGTCAGTTCCATTGAAATATATGAGAACCGAAATGCTGTCATTGGATAAGAACTGTCAAGTAACTGCCAACCATAGCAGTACATTAACCTTCAATCCTTACTTCAAAAACGACTGACCTTTAGACGAATGTGCGTGAATAGTTGATCTATGGTAGGGCATCGAATCGCATTGTGTTCATCAATGATCTACTGTTTTTTCTGAGGCTTATATTTAAGAAAATATAAAAATCTAAAGGGACTGAAGTGGTGTAATTGGTGAACACCCTGGACTAGAAATGCAGGAATATGTGTTCGAATCCCGCCTATGGTTCAATCTTTTACGTTTATTCATCTTTATAACAAGGTGGCTGCAAAAAAAATGATTGCCGTTCCAGTCCTGCTCCACTCTTTTGGCGTGGTGAAATGAACGGTCGATGAGCTGCATAGACTTGACGAAAACACCCGGAAAATGATAAATATTCATCACAGTTCGCATCCTAGGTCGTCCGTTCCCCGCATTTATATCCCACGTCATCTGAGGGATAGGGGAGTCCTCAGTCTGAAGGGTCTGCATCGAAGTGTGGTTTTGAGTATGGCTTGTAGAGTTCTTGGGAGTTCAGAGTCTCTCCAGTGCCTTGTCAAAAGTCACGAATTGGCCGGAGTGGTGGCATTTATCGTTGAGGCACAAAATGCTGCGGGAGAACTTGCTCTCGAATTTCAGATCAGTCGAGAAGGTCCACTAGAGGGCAACCTCGAGTTCCTACCTTCTCGCCTGAAAGCTCAGATGAATGCCGCGAGGCAAGATCTTATGCTCAGGCGGCATGTTGACAAGCCGATACACGGTGTTTTCTATCGAAACATAGAAACGCTCGTCAACCTTCGTCTATTTATGTTCAGCCGAGCCTACATCCGAGACTAAGGGATTTGCCGCAGCTTGAAACGGAACGCATTGCGTCGGTTAATGAATCACTCTGTCCCTGAGGATCAGTAGTGATGAATTACCTCAACTAGCTCAAATTAAAATAATTATTCTCAGGGCTCGTAGTGAAACGTGCCCTGTGATTCTAGACTTGTGAATTGCCCCGAGCGCCAAGTGCTTAATAATAAACCACAAGAAAAAGAATTCACATCCAAGAATCCAGGCACTACGAGGTGGATGATAGTTGATGAATATTCAGAAAAAAAAGGCAAATCCAACTTAACAATTCGATTTATTCCAAAAGGAATTTGAATAATAGTTTAAATAAGGTACAATTTGTATTGAACAGTGTTTGGTGTAATATAAAGTAAAATTGAATTTTGAATAATGAAAATATAAAAATTAGATACTTTGGATACAATTTTGATAAAAAGAAATAAATGAAATATAGATTTAGTTAAGACCTTTGAATTCATCTATATTAATTAAAGAGGTTATCAAATACGAGAATTAAAAGTGAATCCTTGAAATAGGTTACTATAAAAATTAGTGCAACACGAATTCAGTTGGATAACAAAATCAGTGAAATGAAAACATGGTCATTCAAACTAAAAAACGTTACAGTCCTTGGAACTTGATAGAGCTGGAAGTCGGTCGGGCCAGGAAATTCACTGAACCGTCACGGGGAAAAAAAGAGAGAGGCACCTCAGTCGTTCAGACCCTGTAATCACAAAAAAACGAACAGTACCTTGGCCTCAGTTCAAGGGACGAGTAACACAATCAATCGGAATAACCAAGCGATTCCACAACAGATTATGTCATCTCTCAAATTGTAAGAACACTATATAACAATATTGAAATCTTTAAGAGAATATTATGGCAAACAACAATCTGAATTAATCTGAAAGAATTAAGCTATCACAATTGATATTTAAATTGGTAAAAATTAAAAAAGTAACTGAAAAGAATAATAATTAATAATTGGGAATTTGTCAATTAGCACAAAAACGGATTCACTTGAATTGATTTGCATACAAGAAATGGTGTTTGTAATTTATACTATATCTTGAATGAGCGTAGCAGATGTGTTAAGCACGAACTCAATAAGCAGTAATTGAGTTACCTACTTTGTAATACCCATAACAATATTTATTGCACTTTTAGGTCTAATTAGATAAGCTATGTGTACTCATGTACCAAGACAACAAAATAGCGATTCTCAAAATCACTCAATACGACCATGTGCTAATTGTGGGGTTAAACACAAAGATGAAAAGAAATATCATCACAACAGACTGCCTACGACTCGTAAGATTGTTTCTGTATAAAAATTACAACACATTACTCAAAGATGAAAAAGATTATCTATGAATTATGCTAAAATACAAAGTGATTGCGTGGAGTGCTGAGAGGCTAGTTGAGAATTATTTCCACTGAAATATAACAACGTTCAGGGACTGTACATCCTGAATTCCAATTACGAAAACTAATCAAATCGAATAGTCCCTGATATTAATTATATTTCAATAGCAAATTTAAGAAAATGACTAGAAAACCAAAGAATTATTGAAAATCAACATACCTCTCTCAATACTGTCACGACAATGCCTACTTGAGTCTTCCGCTCTCCTCTCTACCCCTACTCGCGAATCACCTAGCGACATCAAGATATACTAATTTCAATAATCGATTTCTAATCGAACGGGTAGATGCCTCTGATAAATCATATGAGAAGTTTCCAAACCGAAGAGAAATCGTTAATTAAATCATTACAGTATTTTTCATATATGTAACGTTGGAAGCGTTACATTCTCCCTCTACTACGAGGAAAATTTTTGGAGTGAAGCCTCAAACAATTTTCAATAGGTAACCAAATCGGTCTTGACTAAGAGATTGGTTGACCAATTCCAGAATCACGATACTTAGAAGAGTATTGTGGTCCTCACATAAATATTGGTTGACCAATCCCAATATTACGATACTCAAAAGAGTTTTGTGGTCCTTACATAAATATTGGTTGACCAATTTCAATATTACGAAACTCAGAAGAGGAATTGAAAAATTAAAATGAAAATTAAAATGTTCTACACATTTTATAATAATGAATCATTCACAATTGTTTAATTGAACATCCCCAAACGGAATACTAAAAAGGATCAACAAAAAGTATACTAGCTAACAGCCCTAATACGTATCCCAAATATCATCTGCAGGAAAAAAAAATTAACAAAAATATGACAGTGAACAATCCCAAATGGATTAACCAAAAAATTAAAGATATACCATATGGATTCAATTCAAAGGAACAAAAATTAACAGAAAAGAATATATAATACACCAGCTCAATTAAATTTCAGTAAAAAGGTGATTAGCGGTTATATCTACAACTTCACGGAAATTACAAAGATATACATTAAAAAACAATCAAACAACTGAATCTTGTACTAAAGGATCAAGACAACTTTATACTCAATCACCAATTGAACCGACTATTAAGGGATGGAGACAACATTAATAATCCGGCAATTGTGTTGCTCAGCTTGGAAATACAAAACCGAATCCCAACATTCGGGATACAAAAAATATTACCCTTCAACCGTTACAAAAGTAAATAATGAAGTAGCTGGCACAAAAGTGAAACTAGTTCACGATAGCGAATGGATGTTTTCACTTAAATTACCCACGCATAAGTGTAGGTCCAATTTGAGGTCCCCTACACTCCAGATCATAATAGTGAATGGAAGTTTTCACTTATCATTCCCATGCATAAGTGTAAGTCCAATTTGAAGTCCATTACACTCCGGACTAATATAGTGAATGGATACTATACAATACTAAGCAAGTGATAACAAGAAATTCGAAGTGTAGCTTCATAATTTTTTCAAAAGAGCAAAAAGTTCAAAGAAAACTGATTTAACCAGAAATCTTAACATATCTTATCACTCCAAAATGCAGGAACTGACACAAAGACAACAAAGAAAATGCTCATATGTGCTAACAAGAAAAATACAACAATAAGAATTATCATAATCATTTGGTCTGTCAAAAAGGTAAGATGATAATCAAATAAACTAAGAATTCAACCAACTACAGTAGATATACCCCCAAGATATGCTACATACCAAAAACCAGAAAATAACCGAGTTTCCTCCAAATCGTACAACGAATGAGCCAGCAGACTCCAAATTATTGTTATAACTATTGAAAAAATTCAACTCGTTATTACAATGAGTTCATTTTCTGAAGTTTCTAGGGAAAGGGACCTCAATTCCAATTCATATTCCTTAATTTAAAAAAAAACTCAACAAAAACTAGTCGCCTCCTATGTCAAGCAACAATATGAACCCTATAATCACAAATTACATTTTGCCTACTGTAGGATTGACCTTAAAAATGATACTTATTTCTGAAAGTATACGTTTTCAAGACAATAACTCTTTTAACATCAGTCCACTCTTGAGTGTTGCAACAACAAGATGATAGACCCGATGAAAATAACATACAAGGGTCAATTTCCAAACCTGACATAACATGAACCAGCAGATCCCAAATTAATTTACGCAATTATTGAAAATTGAATCCCAATTCAGGAGTTAACAACTCCCAAATTCAACATCTCTGAAAGAGTAAACAAATACTATAGCTTTGATGACAAAAAAGATGAACCACAAGGTTTGAAGAGTGAACAGATCAAACTTCCAAATTCAGCCTCATTTTGAGGGTGATCAAGTCCCTAAAATGAGTGTTATGAAAAAAAAAACAAAATATAATAATGAATCTAAAAAAACAGCTACTGAAATAGAAAATTTTTGATACGTAATTGATGAAGATTCAAAAGTATTGTAGCTCGAAAAATCAAAAGGTAAATTCAAAAATATAAATAATGATACTTAACGTCCTCCGAACAGAAGGAAGACCGATGCAGATCAGAGCAACAGAGGATCCCCCGCAGGTCACCAATAGTTTGCAGCTTCCTTAACATCTACTACATCTACTGTGGCAATCAAGGGGTAATTACTCCCCAAAATTGGCAGTCATTAATGCGAACCTCAATATCCACCGCAAAATTAGCAACCTGCTAGGACCTTATTCCTCATTACTGTAACTGTCATCCCCTTGCTCAATCATCACTTCCAATATAAAGTTCTTAATGTCCAATTTCCAAATTTTGATTTTCGACATTTGCTACGAAAGGAAAAAGAATGTATCAAAATTAAGTTTCAGAAGCTGTTTAGACAAAAATTAGGGAAGTATCCATCACTGAAAAATCAAAAATCGACCCAAATGATTTTATTAATCGATTCAAAATAGTGAGAAAATAGCATATATGAAAACCGTGACTCTACATTGTTTGAAACAATGTACTATAGCAACAATATAAAGGAACAGATGAAACAGCAATACCTATAACATAGGTTCTATTGCTGAAACCAACAAGCTGAGAACAGCTGATCACATAAGACTGGATAATCTCAAACTTTCACTTAGACAAGAAGGTATAAGTGACAAATACACATATCAATAGGTAAAAATATGACAATGTCAGTGCAAATTCAAGTAAATCAAAGTGAGATGAAAAAAATAATAAAATGACCTATTTTTCACTTTAAATATATATTTCTCTTAATAACCATCAACTGTGTTCTAGACCATGCCCCACGTTGGGTGCCAGTGGAACGGAAAGCTTTGCGCCGGTAATGGATCACTCTGTCCCTGAGGATCAGTAGTGATAAATTGCCCCAACTAGCTCAAATTAAAATAATTATTCTCAGGGCTTGTAGTGAAACGTGCCCTGTGATTCTAGACTTGTGAATTGCCCTGAGCGTCAACTGCTTAATAATAAACCACAAAAAGAACTCATTGACTCTACCTGCTGATACAGCGAGGATTGTGTCATCAACATACCGTTTTACGAACGGAATATTAAAAGGAATCAATGATACCACATCTTCCACCAAGTCATCAAGTTCCAAATCTACCGCCGTAAATCAAGTGTGAGACATTGGTATCAAACCAGTGGTCTCCTCCCATTGGCTGGATAGACATGTCAATTGACTTATGACTATCCTTCTGTCAGTTCTCATTGTTTCCAATGGCAGAGTCGAAGGAATGTTCTAAATTTGATGTAAACACAAATTTTTAATCAGTTTCAATAAGTTTGTATATTGTATTGTAAGATGTTGATTATTGTGTGCACTGTTAGTTTCATGCCAGCAACCTCGAGATAGTGAGTTGTTTCACTATTCACAAGTGACTTTTGTTTCACAATAAGACCTTGTTTTTCAGATGTTATGGAAATGAGAATGAATATTTCCGGAAGCTCGACAATTTAACAAAGAGTTCCTCTTTATACTGACTATTCCCAGTGACTGCTGCCTTGAGGAAAACAGCTTTCATTTGTTTCCAAAATTTTAGTTAGATATAGAATTGAATTTTTTGAATTATGAAGATAAATTAGATAATTTGCCAATTAGGCAAAGAAACTTTAAACTTGTTTATATATATACATATATATATATATATATATATATATATATATATATATATATATATATATATATATATATATATATATATATCGTCTGCAGCCGACTTGTGTTATAAGATCCAATTAAAACTGCAGAAAACATTGGATCGGTTGTGTGTGAAAGAGTAATGTATGGCTAACTACAATTTGAAATAGATTGAATTTGATTAAATACAAGACATTCCAAGATATTTATAATTTCACAATCTTGGAATGTCTTGTATTTAATCAAATTCAATCTATTTCAAATTGTAGTTAGCCATACATTACTCTTTCACACACAACCGATCCAATGTTTTCTGCAGTTTTAATTGGATCTTAAAACACAAGTCGGCTGCAGACGCATTTCATTAATCGAAATCATCTATTCTTTTCTAAATTACATGGAAACACTAATTCAATTAACAATTTTGATAAAGGCAATAAACATTGTCGAAACGTCAAAACAGAATTTTTATTTCATTATCAGTATACATACGAACCAATATACCAAGAAAACATACAATATATATATATATATATATATATATATATATATATATATATATATATATATATATATATATATATATATATATATATATATATACATATATATATATATATATATATATCTATATATATATATATATATATATGTAGAACTGGATTCTCGGGTATTGATCCGCGTTGTGTGGTTTCACCAAATTGGTCCTTTTGAGGACCGAAACCACACAACGCGGATCAATACCCGAGAATCCAGTTCTACACATTACGTCCGCGAGAACCTAAGAAGTAACATATATATACATATATATATATATATATATATATATATATATATATATATATATATATATATATATATATATCTATATATATACTTTTTTTTTTACATTCAAACCTGGTCGGGGCTGCTGCGAGCTCCGACGATATCGCAGCAGTCGCGCCAGAAAAAACCTAAAAGGCGGTTAACCGAAGCTACTCCTCCTCTCCGGTCGATAAGTAGCTTCAGGTTCCTAAATCGTGTGCCCTATGTATTCTAAGTGAACCCAGAATGACTGCCCTTTGCATCCGGTCTATCAAGTTCTGCGCCGAGTTCCTACAGGTCGGAATTCTCTTCAAGTTTGAACGCAGCGAAGACCGAATTCCGCCCAAAACACCGATTATCAGAACCACTAATACGACCTTGTGGCCTGGGTATAGCGTGCGGAGCTCGAACAGGAGATCTTGATATTTCGTTCATTTTTCCTCTTCTTTCAAGACTATGTTCTTCTCTGCCGGAGCGGAGAATTCGATGACATACATAGTCTTGATAAGTTTATCGAGGAGGACAACATTAAATTCTATATATATATATATATATATATATATATATTTATATATATATATATATTTATATATATATATATTTATATATATATATATATATATATTTATATATATATATATATATATATATATATATATATATATATATATATATATATATATATATATATATATATACTTTTTTTTTTTTTCACATTCAAACCTGGTCGGGGCTGCTGCGAGCTCCGACGACATCGCAGCAGTCGCGCCAGAAAAACCTAAAAGGCGGTTAACCGAAGCTACTCCTCCCCACCGGTCGGTAAGTAGCTTCAGGTTCCTGAATCGTGTGCCCTAAGTATTCTAATTGAACCCAGAATGACTGCCTTTTGCATCCGGTCTATCAAGATCTGCGCCGAGTTCCTACAGGCCGGAATGATCTTCAAGTTTGAACGCAGCGAAGACCGAATTCCGCCCAAAACACCGATGATCAGAACCACTAATACGACCTTGTGGCCTGGGTATAGCGTGCGGAGCTCGAACAGGAGATCTTGATATTTTGTCCATTTTTCCTCCTCTTTCAAGACTATGTTCTTCTCTGCCGGAGCGGAGAATTCGATGACATACATAGTCTTGATTAGTTTATCGAGGAGGACAACGTCAGGCCTATTTGCTTGTATGGACCTGACGGTCGGAAACGGATAATTCCAGAAGATCTGGCATTTTTCGTTTCCGACAACGGACTCAATATCTCCTGGCATGTAAGGCAGCACCGGCTCTTGGTCTATTCCGTACGAGTGCCTTAGATGGTAATACAGCACCCGTAGGGCCGCATTATGGCGATGGGTGTACGCCGAGGCCGCTTTTGCCGGACATGCCGACAGAAGCGGCATGTATATATGTATATATATATATATATATATATATATATATATATATATATATATATATATATATATATATATATATAAAGGTGTGAAGGTTAGACGACTGTCTAAGTTAAAGAAGAATCTCTTTCAGTTCAGGTATGCAGTCAACAAGAGGATGGAAAATAAAGTGAACACTTTTTTCTATTCAAGCTTTCGGGTCATTTATTGGCTCTTCATCAGGAACTCTACAATGAATTATAATGAACAATATTTGGTTTGAAAAAAGGAAAAAGAAACCTTTAGGCATGTGAACTTACGAAAGTGAGGTTTGAAATCCCTTTTACTCGCCTTAATTTATAAAATAACATGTCACAACAGACAACACTATTGGTTCAATACTGTTACAGTTAAAATTTTATTAAAAATGAACATGATGGATGCAATTAAGTGTAAAAACATTTTAAAATTCAACCTGGGCTCGTATAGAAGTCATGTCAGATTCAGGAAGAAATGATGTGTGTGAATGACATATGACATTGAATTAATTGAAGTTGACACTTGACGTGTATAATAGATTACTAGTGACTTTGTTGTCAACATAGAATGAGATGAAAAATAAAAACACCAACTACTCAAGGGTACCAACTTGATATTTATTGAATTGAATTTTGGTCTGTCTCATAAGGAGGGAGACTTAGTAAATAAGAGTAGATTATGTTAAGATTGTGAATATCGGTTCTGGAATTCATTGAATTAGGTTCTTTGAAAATGTGTGTCATGAATCCAATTTAAAAAAAAAAGAGAACTTTTCCTCGAAATGACACACATTTTCAAAGAACCTAATTCAATAAATTCCAGAACCGATATTCACAATCTTAACATAATCTACTCTTATTTACTAAGTCTCCCTCCTTATGAGACAGACCAAAATTCAATTCAATAAATATCAAGTTGGTACCCTTGAGTAGTTGGTGTTTTTATTTTTCATCTCATTCTATGTTGACAACAAAGTCACTAGTAATCTATTATACACGTCAAGTGTCAACTTCAATTAATTCAATGTCATATGTCATTCACACACATCATTTCTTCCTGAATCTGACATGACTTCTATACGAGCCCAGGTTGAATTTTAAAATGTTTTTACACTTAATTGCATCCATCATGTTTATTTTTAATAAAATTTTAACTGTAACAGTATTAAACCAATAGTGTTGTCTGTTGTGACATGTTATTTTATAAATTAAGGCGAGTAAAAGGGATTTCAAACCTCACTTTCGTAAGTACACATGCCTAAAGGTTTCTTTTTTTTCTTTTTTCAAACCAAATATTGTTCATTATAATTCATTGTAGAGTTCCTGATGAGGAGCCAATAAATGACTCGAAAGCTTGAATAGAAAAAAGAGTTCACTTTATTTTCCATCCCCTTGTTGACTGCATACCTGAACTTAAAGAGATTCTTATATATATATATATATATATATATATATATATATATATATATATATATATATACATATATTATAGAATTAAATTTTCTGAATTATGAAGATAACTTAGATAATTTAACATAGGATTATAAAGATGAATAAACGTAAAAGATTGAACCATAGGCGGGATTCGAACCCACATTTCTGGATTTCTAGTCCAGGGTGTTTACCAATTACACCACTTCGGTCCTATTAGATTTTTATATTTTTTGTAAATATAAACCTCCGAAAGGATAGTAGATCATTGATGAACACAATGCGATTCGATGCCCTACCATAGATCAACTATTCACGCATATTCATCTAAAGTTCAGTCGTTTTTCGAAGTAAGGATTGTAGGTTAGTACTGCTATGGTTGGCAGTTACTTGACAGTTCTTATTCAATCGACAGCATCCCGGTTCTTATATATTTCAATAAAACTGACTGAGAATTGTTCTGGTTAATTATAAATAAGTTTGAAGTTTCTTTGCCTAGTTGGCCACTATCGTGTATGTAACTCAAGAGATATAGAATTGAATTTTCTGAATTATGAAGATAACTTAGATAATTTAGCATTGTGTTCATCAATGATCTACTATCCTTTCGGAGGTTTATATTTACAAAAAATATAAAAATCTAATAGGACCGAAGTGGTGTAATTGGTAAACACTCTGGAGTGGATATCCAAAATTGTGGGTTCGAATCCAGCCCATGATTCGATCTTTTACGTTTATTCATCTTTATAATCCTATGTTAAATTATCTAAGTTATCTCCATAATTCAGAAAATTTAATTCTATATCTCTTATATATATATATATATATATATATATATATATATATATATATATATATATATATATATATATATATATATATTCAGATCAAAAAGAGCAATTGTGTAAATGACAAAATAGATTCCAATCTTTCGAAACTTTACAATAATCTAATTCAAACTTAACAAAATTTTATTGGTTTGAAGTGCCATTTTCCACTCGTCTATTTAAAATTCAACCTGAAAAAGATAACGTATTATTTAACTATGACACTAGAGTAACAATTTTGAGTTTAAAAAGTGAAAATTGGCACTTCAAACTAATAAAATTTTGTTAAGTTTGAATTAGATTATTATAAAGTTTCGAAAGATTGAAATCTATTTTGTCATTTACACAATTGTTCTTTTTAATTTGAATAGATTCCAATATCAAACGTTTGTTGTCGTTTGTTTCAATATTTAAAATTTTTGTATTGTTGTAGTCGAATGTATGGTTAGTGTCTTTCACATGTTTATTGAGCGCAATAAAGAAGTTCCACTTGAATCGAACGATGTATCACATTGACTGATAGATTTTTCGATCTTACGGGTAATGTGAGGCTACTTGAGTGAGGTAGATGGCGACACCAAACCGTATTAACGTAATAGAATTTTGTCAGATAACATGAAAAGACATCACATATATGTCAACTATCATAGAGGTATTCCCTCTAAGAGGAGTTTTTTTTTGGTCACTCGAAATGAAAAACTTCAAAGACGTATTTTGATCATCATTAGGGTGAAACTTCCAGTGTGTTATATATACGCCACTTTGTTACATCGGATGTGTCATCTAGAGTGGGCATTTCCTCGATTACAGGAGACGTCTTGAAAATATATTGCTTATGTTTCAGTGATATGTCTGATCGAATTTTCTGCGATGAGTGTTTGAAATTTTTTTCATCAAAGTCTAGAATATTGGGTTATCAAATCAAAGGTCTCAACGTGTAGAGTATGAATCTCCACCGAAAATCGAAATATGGCTCATTCTAATGAGAAAAACTCACAACTATAATTTTATGGATATTAAATGGAAGGGCTCGACTCGTGGGGTAGAAAATTACTAGATCCTAATTTATGAGCTAACAAGTGTCATTCGATGTACTGTCATGATACTGGGGCACATCTTATGTCATAACTATAACACCATTCATTTATCAAAGAGTTAGTCATGTTACCAGGTTTCAGCTATATGTCATAGTGATAGCCATCATATTATAAGGTGTCAGTTGGTGAGATGATTATTCTATGAGTGGTTTTTAATTGTACCAGATGTGATGATTCTGAATCAAAGCTCATTGATATTGAATGATAATTCTGAAGCTTACTTCAAGTCTCCATTTACTGATATATGTTCACAACAATATATTGACGATATCATATGCTAGTTTGTGAGCTTTATTTCCGTGAGACATGAATTAACTTTTTGGAATCACAAAGACACTTTTTAAAAACTTATTTATTCCAAATTCTTGATAGTACAATAGTTATTAGGTTATTACAATTAAGTATGAATATTTACATCTGAATGTCTGTGAAAAGTATAAGACATTGGTTTTAATAGTTCGAATGTTAACAAGTCTGAAGTGTGAGCCATCACGTTCTCGGAGATAAATCTTGGTAGTGACACTTTGTTATTGTAAGTTAATCAATGTCACGAAACGAGAGACGAAGGAAGTTTTCTCTTTGGATGATTAAATTTCATGATATTTGTTCAAGAAACCCTGACTTAGAAATACCATTACTTCTTCGTAGTGACACTATATTATTGTGAGATAATTCCTCCCCTCATAGATTCAACTACCGGGTGCAACGAGCGAGTTGAACATCCTGTAATTCCAATTCCTCTTCGTTGAATTGGAGCTTCTTGTTTTTCTTTGATATTAACTTTTTGTAAATAAAAACGATGGTTATCAGTACAATAGTAATATAAAGTATTACCGTCCAGAAACTAGGGTATTGGAAATCTCCGATTTCATCCTTCGATATTTTTGGTTCGTTTTCAAGTAATTGGTTCTTGATATTTTGGAGTTCGTCCAAGTTAGTATTTTCTGGATGTATTTTGAAGTTTGCTTGAGAGTAAAGTTATTTTTGTAGTCCAGTTGAGGAAATGTGTTCGGTTGATATTGGCTTATTTGTCATCGTTGGTTATGATTTCTTAGGATGTTATAATTTGGCATCCGATAGGAATCGAGAGCAGATAGGTTCCAATAACTCCTCGAAAATGGTCTTGTTGTTGAGATTTTGGTTTTAATAACTTCTTCTCTGGGAAATACACTGAACCATTGAATATTCGCTTCAAGATTGGTCTTGTGATTGTGACGACAATTTGATTACAGGTGGAGCTGTTCTTTAATTCCGAAAGCTGTACTTTGCAAGGGTTATTCTCTCTAATTTCCATTAGGTTGGCTCTGTTGCAGATGTAGAGTGATGGTTGAATGTTTGTACAAATGTCATGTTGAAGTGAGTAGTACAATTCGTTTCTTATCAAATACTTACTATTAGAAATGATCGTCTTAAACTGATTTAGACTAAATATGGGTATGGAGTATAGGTGATAATAATCAAATACGTATGGGTACATGATTGGTAAACGTAAGAGGAGACTGATTCTGTTATGAAGAATATAACATCCAATTTCAATTGAATTCTGAATTGATAATGTGTTACCTAATTTTTGAATTGTAACTTCTTCTTGTAACCCTGAAACAAGTGGGAATCTAGAAGAAAATATATTTAATCATTAAATTTAATCTATGTGAAGTTAGCCACACTTCTCCAGCCACGGTTTCTGACGTGTAGACTGTTAAGTGCGGGATGGATATGAATTCAATACAACGATCCCAGCCACACTTTCTAAAATAATCCACAAGAATTAAGAGTGTGATAGGAAGTTGCGATTAGGGTGCTTATGAACAAGGAAAGAAATGCTCTGAATGAGAGAAAAAAGAGAGAAAATCAATAAAATAATTTCTCGGATTACAAAAATAAGAATAGCGTTGTAAGGGGAAGATCGGAAAGCATATATAGCTATGGGAGAAAATTTTTGGACGCCCGTTAATAAGTGAAAAAAAAATTAAAATAGTTTCTTAAACTCTAAAAATGTAAGAAAAAGTTGCGCTGCCAGAAAAATAAAGAGAGCATTATAAAGAGGGCATCAGAGTGCATATTAAACAGAGTGACAAAAACTTTGGACGACCGAAAATGAGAGAAAAAAAAATTAAAATAGTTTATCAATCTCTAAAAATCCAAGAAAATGTTGCACTGCCACAAAAATAAAGAGAGCATTATAAAGAGGGCATCAGAGTGCATATCAAACAGAGTGATAGAATTTTTGTACGACCGAAAATAAGAGAAAAAAAAATTAAAATAGTTTCTTGAACTCTAAAAATCCAAGAAAAAGTTGCGCTGCCAGAAAAATAAAAGAGGCATTATAAAGAGGGCATCAGAGTGCATATTAAACAGAGTGACAAAATCTTTGGACGACCGAAAATAAGAGAAAAAAAAACTAAAATGGTTTCTTAAACTCTAAAAATCCAGGAAAAAGTTGCACTGCCAGAGAAATAAGAGAGGCATAATAGAGAGGGCATCAGAGTGCATATCAAACAGAGTGACAAAATCTTTGGACGACCGGAAATAAGAGGAAAAAAGTTAAAATTATTTCTTAAACACTAAAAATTCAAGGAAAAGTTGCGCTGCCATAAGAATAAAGAGATCATTATAGAGAGGGCATCAGAGTGCATATTAAACAGAGTGACAAAATCTTTGGATGACCGAAAATAAGGGAAAAAAATTAAAATGGTTTCTTGAACTCTAAAAATCTAAGAAAAATATGCGCTGCCAGAAAAATAAAAGAGGCGTTATGAAGAGGGCATCAGAGTGCATATTAAACAGAATGACAAAATCTTTGGACGATCGAAAATAAGAGGAAAAAAAATTAAAATAGTTTCTTAAACTCCAAAAATCCAAGAAAAAGTTGCGCTGCCAGAAAAATAAAGGGAGCATTATGAAAAGGGCATCAGAGTGCATATTAAACAGAGTGACAAAATCTTTGGACGACCGAAAATAAGAGAAAAAAAAATTAAAATAGTTTCTTGAACTCTAAAAATCCAAGAAAAAGTTGCGCTGCCAGAAAAATAAAAGAAGCATTATAAAGAGGGCATCAGAATGCATATTAAACAGAGTGACAAAATCTGTGGACGACCGGAAATGAGAGAAAAAAAATTAAAATAGTTTCTTAAACTCTAAGAATTCAAGAAAAAGTTGCGCTGCCAGAAGAATGAAGAAAGCATTATGAAGAGGGCATCAGAGTGCATATTAAACAGAGTGACAAAATCTTTGTACGACCGAAAATAAGAGAAAAAAAAATTAAAATAGTTTCTTGAACTCTAAAAATCCAAGAAAAAGTTGCGCTGCCAGAAAAATAAAAGAGGCATTATAAAGAGGGCATCAGAGTGCATATTAAACAGAGTGACAATATCTTTGGACGACCGAAAATAAGAGAAAAAAAAATTAAAATGGTTTCTTGAACTCTAAAAATCCAAGAAAATTATGCGCTGCCAGAAAAATAAAAGAGGCATTATGAAGAGGGCATCAGAGTGCATATTAAACAGAATGACATAATCTTTGGACGATCGAAAATAAGAGGAAAAAAAATTAAAATAGTTTCTTAAACTCCAAAAATCCAAGAAAAAGTTGCGCTACCAGAAAAATAAGGAGAGCATTATGAAGAGGGCATCAGAATGCATATTAAACAGAGTGACAAAATCTTTGGACGCCCGTTTTAAGTGAAAAAGAAATTAAAATAGTTTCTTGAACTCTAAAAGTCCAAGGAAAAGTTGCGCTGACAGAAAAATAAAAGAGGCATTATAAAGAGGGCATCAGAGTGCATATTAAACAGAGTCACAAAATCTTCGGACGACCGAAAATGAGAGAAAAAAAAATTAAAATAGTTTCTTAAACTCTAAAAATCCAAGAAAAAGTTGCGCTGCCAGAAAAATAAAGAGAGCATTATGAAGAGGGCATCCGAAGTGCATATGTAACAGACTGACAAAATCTTTGCACGACCGAAAATAAGAGAAAAAAAATTAAAATAGTTTCTTAAACTCTAAAAATCCAAGAAAAAGTTACGCTGCCAGAAAAATAAGAGAGGCATTATAAAGAGGGCATCAGAGAGCATATTAAACAGAGTGACAAAATCTTTGGACGACCGAAAATAAGAGAAAAAAAAATTAAAATAGTTTCTTAAACTCTAAAAATCCAGGAAAAAGTTGCACTGCCAGAAAAATAAAAGAGGCATTATAAAGAGGGCATCAGAGTGCATATTGAACAGAGTGACAAAATCTTTGGACGACCGAAAATAAGAGGAAAAAAAATTAAAATAGTTTCTTAAACTCTAAAAATCCAAGAAAAAGTTGCGCTGCCAGAAAAATAAAGAGAGCATTATGAAGAGGGCATCCGAAGTGCATATGTAACAGACTGACAAAATATTTGCACGACCGAAAATAAGAGAAAAAAAATTAAAATAGTTTCTTAAACTCTAAAAATACAAGAAAAAGTTGCGCTGCCCGAAAAATAAAGAAAGCATTATAGAGAGGGCATCAGAGTGCATATTAAACAGAGTGACACAATCTTTGGACGCCCGTTTTAAGTGAAAAAGAAATTAAAATAGTTTCTTGAACTCTAAAAGTCTAAGGAAAAGTTGCGCTGACAGAAAAATAAAAGAGGCATTATAAAGAGAGCATCAGAGTGCATATTAAACAGAGTCACAAAATCTTTGGACGACCGAAAATGAGACAAAAAAAATTAAAATTTTTTCCTAAACTCTAAAAATCCAGGAAAAAGTTGCACTGCCAGAGAAATAAAAGAGGCATTATAGAGAGGGCATCAGAGTGCATATCAAACAGAGTGACAAAATCTTCGGACGACCGGAAATAAGAGAAAAAAAGTTAAAATTATTTCTTAAACACTAAAAATGCAAGAAAAAGTTGCGCTGCCATAAGAATAAAGATATCATTATAGAGAGGGCATCAGAGTGCATATTAAACAGAGTGACAAAATCTTTGGATGACCGAAAATAAGAGAAAAAAAAATTAAAATGGTTTCTTGAACTCTAAAAATCCAAGAAAAATATGCGCTGCCAGAAAAATAAAAGAGGCATTATGAAGAGGGCATCAGAGTGCATATTAAACAGAATGACAAAATCTTTGGACGATCGAAAATAAGAGGAAAAAAAATCAAAATAGTTTCTTAAACTCCATAAATCCAAGAAAAAGTTGCGCTGCCAGAAAAATAAAGAGAGCATTATGAAGAGGGCATCAGAGTGCATATTAAACAGAGTGACAAAATCTTTGGACGACCGAAAATAAGAGTAAAAAAAATTAAAATAGTTTCTTGAACTCTAAAAATCCAAGAAAAAGTTGCGCTGCCAGAAAAATAAAAGAAGCATTTTAAAGAAGGCATCAGAATGCATCTTAAACAGAGTGACAAAATCTTTGGACGACCGAAAATGAGAGAAAAAAAATTAAAATAGTTTCTTAAACTCTAAAAATTCAAAAAAAAGTTGCGCTGCCAGAAGAATGAAGAAAGCATTATAGAGAGGGCATCAGAGTGCATATTAAATAGAGTGACAAAATCTTTAGATGACCGAAAATAAGGGAAAAAAAAATTAAAATGGTGTCTTGAACTCTAAAAATCTAAGAAAAATATGCGCTGCCAGATAATAAAAGAGGCGTTATGAAGAGGGCATCAGAGTGCATATTAAACAGAATGACAAAATCTTTGGACGATCGAGAATAAGAGGAAAAAAAATTAAAATAGTTTCTTAAACTCGAAAAATCCAAGAAAAAGTTGCGCTGCCAGAAAAATAAAGAGAGCATTATGAAGAGGGCATCAGAATGCATATTAAACAGAGTGACAAAATCTTTGGACGACCGAAAATAAGAGAAAAAAAAATTAAAATAGTTTCTTGAACTCTAAAAATCCAAGAAAAAGTTGCGCTGCCAGAAAAATAAAAGAAGCATTATAAAGAGGGCATCAGAATGCATATTAAACAGAATGACAAAATCTTTGGACGATCGAAAATAAGAGGAAAAAAAATTAAAATAGTTTCTTAAACTCCATAAATCCAAGAAAAAGTTGCGCTGCCAGAAAAATAAAGAGAGCATTATGAAGAGGGCATCAGAGTGCATATTAAACAGAATGACAAAATCTTTGGACGATCGAGAATAAGAGGAAAAAAAATTAAAATAGTTTCTTAAACTCCAAAAATCCAAGAAAAAGTTGCGCTGCCAGAAAAATAAAGAGAGCATTATGAAGAGGGCATCAGAATGCATATTAAACAGAGTGACAAAATCTGTGGACGACCGGAAATGAGAGAAAAAAATTAAAATAGTTTCTTAAACTCTAAAAATTCAAGAAAAAGTTGCGCTGCCAGAAGAATGAAGAAAGCATTATGAAGAGGGCATCAGAGTGCATATTAGACAGAGTGACAAAATCTTTGTACGACCGAAAATAAGAGAAAAAAAATTGAAATAGTTTCTTGAACTCTAAAAATCCAAGAAAAAGTTGCGCTGCCAGAAAAATAAAAGAGGCATTATAAAGAGGGCATCAGAGTGCATATTAAACAGAGTGACAATATCTTTGGACGACCGAAGATAAGAGAAAAAAAAATTAAAATGGTTTCTTAAACTCTAAAAATCCAGGAAAAAGTTGCACTGCCAGAGAAATAAAAGAGGCATTATAGAGAGGGCATCAGAGTGCATATCAAACAGAGTGACAAAATCTTTGGACGACCGGAAATAAGAAAAAAAAAGTTAAAATTATTTCTTAAACACTAAAAATCCAAGAAAAAGTTGCGCTGCCATAAGAATAAAGAGATCATTATAGAGAGGGCATCAGAGTGCATATTAAACAGAGTGACAAAATCTTTGGATGACCGAAAATAAGAGAAAAAAAAATTAAAATGGTTTCTTGAACTCTAAAAATCCAAGAAAAATATGCGCTGCCAGAAAAATAAAATAGGCATTATGAAGAGGGCATCAGAGTGCATATTAAACAGAATGACAAAATCTTTGGACGATCGAAAATAAGAGGAAAAAAAATTAAAATAGTTTCTTAAACTCCAAAAATCCAAGTAAAAGTTGCGCTGTCAGAAAAATAAAGAGAGCATTATGAAGAGGGCATCAGAGTGCATATTGAACAGAGTGACAAAATCTTTGGACGACCGAAAATAAGAGAAAAAAAAATTAAAATAGTTTCTTGAACTCTAAAAATCCAAGAAAAAGTTGCGCTGCCAGAAAAATAAAAGAAGCATTATAAAGAGGGCATCAGAATGCATATTAAACAGAATGACAAAATCTTTGGACGATCGAAAATAAGAGGAAAAAAAATTAAAATAGTTTCTTAAACTCCAAAAATCCAAGTAAAAGTTGCGCTGTCAGAAAAATAAAGAGAGCATTATGAAGAGGGCATCAGAGTGCATATTGAACAGAGTGACAAAATCTTTGGACGACCGAAAATAAGAGAAAAAAAAATTGAAATAGTTTCTTGAACTCTAAAAATCCAAGAAAAAGTTGCGCTGCCAGAAAAATAAAAGAGGCATTATAAAGAGGGCATCAGAGTGCATATTAAACAGAGTGACAATATCTTTGGACGACCGAAGATAAGAGAAAAAAAAATTAAAATGGTTTCTTAAACTCTAAAAATCCAGGAAAAAGTTGCACTGCCAGAGAAATAAAAGAGGCATTATAGAGAGGGCATCAGAGTGCATATCAAACAGAGTGACAAAATCTTTGGACGACCGGAAATAAGAAAAAAAAAGTTAAAATTATTTCTTAAACACTAAAAATCCAAGAAAAAGTTGCGCTGCCATAAGAATAAAGAGATCATTATAGAGAGGGCATCAGAGTGCATATTAAACAGAGTGACAAAATCTTTGGATGACCGAAAATAAGAGAAAAAAAAATTAAAATGGTTTCTTGAACTCTAAAAATCCAAGAAAAATATGTGCTGCCAGAAAAATAAAATAGGCATTATGAAGAGGGCATCAGAGTGCATATTAAACAGAATGACAAAATCTTTGGACGATCGAAAATAAGAGGAAAAAAAATTAAAATAGTTTCTTAAACTCCAAAAATCCAAGTAAAAGTTGCGCTGTCAGAAAAATAAAGAGAGCATTATGAAGAGGGCATCAGAGTGCATATTGAACAGAGTGACAAAATCTTTGGACGACCGAAAATAAGAGAAAAAAAAATTAAAATAGTTTCTTGAACTCTAAAAATCCAAGAAAAAGTTGCGCTGCCAGAAAAATAAAAGAAGCATTATAAAGAGGGCATCAGAATGCATCTTAAACAGAGTGACAAAATCTTCGGGCGACCGAAAATAAGAGAAAACAAATTAAAATAGTTTCTTAAACTCTAAAAATCCAAGAAAAAGTTGCGCTGCCCGAAAAATAAAGAAAGGATTATAGAGAGGGCATCAGAGTGCATATTAAACAGAGTGACAAAATCTTTGGACGCCCGTTTTAAGTGAAAAAGAAATTAAAATAGTTTCTTGAACTCTAAAAGTCCAAGGAAAAGTTGCGCTGACAGAAAAATAAAAGAGGCATTATAAAGAGGGCATCAGAGTGCATATTAAACAGAGTCACAAAATCTTTGGACGACCGAAAATGAGAGAAAAAAAAATTAAAATAGTTTCTTAAACTCTAAAAATCCAAGAAAAAGTTGCGCTGCCAGAAAAATAAAGAGAGCATTATGAAGAGGGCATCCGAAGTGCATATGTAACACACTGACAAAATCTGTGCACGACCGAAAATAAGAGAAAAAAAATTAAAATAGTTTCTTAAACTCTAAAAATACAAGAAAAAGTTGCGCTGCCCGAAAAATAAAGAAAGCATTATAGAGAGGGCATCAGAGTGCATATTAAACAGAGTGACAAAATCTTTGGACGCCCGTTTTAAGTGAAAAAGAAATTAAAATAGTTTCTTGAACTCTAAAAGTCTAAGGAAAAGTTGCGCTGACAGAAAAATAAAAGAGGCATTATAAAGAGGGCATCAGAGTGCATATTAAACAGAGTCACAAAATCTTTGGACGACCGAAAATGAGAGAAAAAAAAATTAAAATGGTTTCTTAAACTCTAAAAATCCAGGAAAAAGTTGCACTGCCAGAGAAATAAAAGAGGCATTATAGAGAGGGCATCAGAGTGCATATCAAACAGAGTGACAAAATCTTTGGACGACCGGAAATAAGAGAAAAAAGTTAAAATTATTTCTTAAACACTAAAAATCCAAGAAAAAGTTGCGCTGCCATAAGAATAAAGAGATCATTATAGAGAGGGCATCAGAGTGCATATTGAACAGAGTGACAAAATCTTTGGATGACCGAAAATAAGAGAAAAAAAAATTAAAATGGTTTCTTGAACTCTAAAAATCCAAGAAAAATATGCGCTGCCAGAAGAATAAAAGAGGCATTATGAAGAGGGCATCAGAGTGCATATTAAACAGAATGACAAAATCTTTGGACGATCGAAAATAAGAGGAAAAAAAATTAAAATAGTTTCTTAAACTCCAAAAATCCAAGAAATTGTTGCGCTGCCAGAAAAATAAAGAGAACATTATGAAGAGGGCATCAGAGTGCATATTAAACAGAGTGACAAAATCTTTGGACGACCGAAAATAAGAGAAAAAAAAATTAAAATAGTTTCTTGAACTCTAAAAATCCAAGAAAAAGTTGCGCTGCCAGAAAAATAAAAGAAGCATTATAAAGAGGGCATCAGCATGTATCTTAAACAGAGTTACAAAATCTTTGGGCGACCGAAAATAAGAGAAAAAAAATTAAAATAATTTCTTAAACTCTAAAAATCCAAGAAAAAGTTGCGCTGCCCGAAAAATAAAGAAAGCGTTATAGAGAGGGCATCAGAGTGCATATTAAACAGAGTGACAAAATCTTTGGACGCCCGTTTTAAGTGAAAAAGAAATTAAAATAGTTTCTTGAACTCTAAAAGTCCAAGGAAAAGTTGCGCTGACAGAAAAATAAAAGAGGCATTATAAAGAGGGCATCAGAGTGCATATTAAACAGAGTCACAAAATCTTTGGACGACCGAAAATGAGAGAAAAAAAAAATTAAAATAGTTTCTTAAACTCTAAAAATCCAAGAAAAAGTTGCGCTGCCAGAAAAATAAAGAGAGCATTATGAAGAGGGCATCCGAAGTGCATATGTAACAGACTGACAAAATCTTTGCACGACCGAAAATAAGAGAAAAAAAATTAAAATAGTTTCTTGAACTCTAAAAATCCAAGAAAAAGTTACGCTGTCAGAAAAATAAGAGAGGCATTATAAAGAGGGCATCAGAGAGCATATTAAACAGGGTGACAAAATCTTTGAACGACCGAAAATAAGAGAAAAAAAAATTAAAATAGTTTCTTAAACTCTAAAAATCCAGGAAAAAGTTGCACTGCCAGAAAAATAAAAGAGGCATTATAAAGAGGGCATCAGAGTGCATATTGAACAGAGTGACAAAATCTTTGGACGACCGGAAATGAGAGAAAAAAAAATTAAAATAATTTCTTGATTTCCAAAAATCCAAGAAAAAGTTGCGCTGCCAGAAAAATAAAATAGGCGTTATAAAGAGGGAATCAGAGTGCATATTAATCAGAGTGACAAAATCTTTGGACGACCGGAAATAAGAGAAAAAACAGTTAAAATTATTTCTTAAACACTATGAATCCAAGAAAAAGTTGCACTGCCAGAAAAATAAAGAGATCATTATAGAGAGGGCATCAGAGTGCATATTAAACAGTGACAAAATCTTTGGACGACCGAAGATAAGAGAAAAAAAAAATTAAAATAGTATCTTAAACTCTAAAAATCCGAGAACAACTTGCGCTAATTTTTTTTTCTCTTATTCCCGGTCGTTCAAAGGTTTTGTCACTCTGTTTAATATGCACTCTGATGCCCTCTTTATAATGCTCTCTTTATTTTTCTGGCAGCGCAACTTTTTTTCTGATTTTAAGATTGAAGAAACTATTTTAATTTTCTTTTCTCATATTTCCGGTCGTCCAAAGATCTTGTCACTCTGTTTAATATGCACTCTGATGCCCTCTGTATAATGCCTATTTCAGTTTTCTGGCAGCACAACTTTTTCTTGGATTTTTAGAGATTGAGAATCTATTTTAATTTATTTTTCTCTCATTTCCGGTCGTCCAAAGATTTTGTCACTCTGTTTAATATGCACTCTGATGCCCTCTTCAGAATGCCCTCTTTATTTATCTGGCAGCGCAACTTTTTCTTGGATTTTTAGAGTTGAAGAAACTGTTCTGATTTTCTCTCATTTCCAGTTGTCCAAAGATTTTGTCACTATGTTTGATATGCACTCTGACGCCCTCTTTAAAATGCCTCATTTATTTTTCTGGCAGCGCAACTTTTTCTTGGATTTTTAGAAATAAAGAAACTATTTTAATTTTTTTTCCTCTTATTTCCGGTCGTTCAAAGATTTTGTCACTATATTTAATATGCACTCTGATGCCCTCTTCATAATGCCTATTTTATTTTTCTGGCAGCGCATTTTTTTCTTGGATTTTTAGAGATAAAGAAACTATTTTAATTTTTTCTTCTCTCATTTCCGGTCGTTCAAAGATTTTGTCACTCTGTTTAATATGCACTCTGATGCCCTTTTTATAATGCTCTCTTCATTTTTCTGGCAGCGCAACTTTTTTTGGATATTTAAATCGGAGAAACTATTTTAATTTCATTTCTCTTATTTCCGGTCGTCCAGAGATCTTTTCACTCTGTTTAATATGCACTCTGATGCCCCCTGTATAATGCCTATTTTAGTTTTCTGGCAGCACAACTTTTTCTTGGATTTTTAGAGATTAAGAATCTATTTTAATTTATTTTTCTCTCATTTCCGGTCGTCCAAAGATTTTGTCACTCTGTTTAATATGCACTCTGATGCCCTCTTTATAATGCCCTCTTTATTCTTCTGGCAGCGCAAATTTTTCTTGGATTTTTAGAGTTGAAGAAACTGTTTTGATTTTCTCTTATTTCCAGGAGTTCAAAGATTTTGTCACTGTTTAATATGCACACTGATGCCCTCTTTATAATGCTCTCTTTATTTTTCTGGCAGCGCAACTTTTTCTTGGATTTTTAGAAATCAAGAAACTGTTTTAATTTTTTTTTCTCTTATTTTCGGTCGTCCAAAGATTTTGTCACTCTGTTTAATATGCACTCTGACGCCCTCTTCATATTGCCTCTTCTATTTTTATGGCAGCGCAACTTTTTCTTGGATTTTTAGAAATCAAGAAACTGTTTTAATTTTTTTTTCTCTTATTTTCGGTCGTCCAAAGATTTTGTCACTCTGTTTAATATGCACTCTGATTCCCTCTCCATAATGCTCTCTTCATTCTTCTGGAAGCGCAAATTTTTCTTGAATTTTTAGAGTTGAAGAAACTGTTTTATTTTTTTTTCTCTCATTTCCGGTCGTTCAAAGATTTTGTCACTCTGTTTAATATGCACTCTGATGCCCTTTTTATAATGCTCTCTTCATTTTTCTGGCAGCGCAACTTTTTTTGGATATTTAAATCGGAGAAACTATTTTAATTTCATTTCTCATATTTCCGGTCGTCCAAAGATTTTGTCACTCTATTTAATATGCACTCTGATGCCCTCTTTATAATGCTCTCTTTATTTTTCTGACAGCGCAACTTTTTTTTGGATGTTTAGAGTTTAAGAAACTATTTTAAATTTTTTTTCTCTTATTTCCGGTCGTCCAAAGATTGCGTCACCCTGTTTAATATGCACTCTGATGCCCTCTTTATAATGCTCTCTTTATTTTTCTGGCTGCGCAACTTTTTCTTGGATTTTTAGAAATCAAGGAACTATTTTAAATTTTTTTTCTCTTATTTTCGGCCGTTCAAAGATTTTGTCACTCTGCTTAATATGCACTCTGATGCCCTCTTTATAATGCTCTCTTTATTTTTCTGGCAGCGCAACTTTTTCTTGGATTTTTAGAGTTGAAGAAATTTATTTAATTTTTTTCTCTCTTATTTCCGGTCGTCCAAAGATTTTTTCACTCTGTTTGATATGCACTCTGATGCCCTCTTTATAATGCTCTCTTTATTTTTCTGGCAGCGCAACTTTTTCTTGGATTTTTGGAGTTCAAGAAACTATTTTAATTTTTTCTCCTCTCATTTCCGGTAGTCCAAAGATTTTGTCACCCTGTTTAATATGCACTCTGGTGCCCTCTTTATAATTCTCTCTTTATCTTTCTGGCAGCGCAACTTTTTCTTAGATTTTTATAGTTGAAAGAGACTATTTTAATTTTTTTCTCTCATTTCCGGTCGTCCAAAGATTTTGTCATTCTGTTTAATATGCACTCTGATGCCCTCTTTATAATGCTCTCTTTATTTTCTGGCAGCGCAACTTTTTCTTGGTTTTTTAGAGTTGAAGAAACTATTTTAATTTTTTTCTCTCTTATTTCCAAAGATTTTGTCACTCTGTTCGATATGCACTCTGATGCCCTCTTTATAATGCTCTCTCTATTTTTCTGACAGCGCAACTTTTTCTTGGATGTTTAGTGTTTAAGAAACTATTTTAATTTTTTTTTCTCTTATTTCCGTTCGTCCACAGATTTCGTCACCCTGTTTAATATGCATTCTGATGCCCTCTTTATAATGCTTTCTTTATTTTTCTGGCTGCGCAACTTTTTCTTGGATTTTTAGAAATCAAGGAACTATTTTAATTTTTTTTTCTCTTATTTTCGGCCGTTCAAAGATTTTGTCACTCTGCTTAATATGCAATCTGATGCCCTCTTTATAATGCTCTCTTTATTTTTCTGGCAGCGCAACTTTTTCTTGGATTTTTAGAGTTGAAGAAATTATTTTAATTTTTTTCTCTCTTATTCCCGGTCGTCCAAAGATTTTGTCACTCTGTTTAATATGCACTCTGATGCCCTCTTTATAATGCTCTCTTTATTTTTCTGGCAGCGCATCTTTTTCTCGGATTTTCAGAGTTCAAGAAACTATTTTATTTTTTTTTCTCTTATTTTAGGTCGTCCAAAGATGTAGTCATTCTGTTTAATATGCACTCTGATGCCCTCTTCATAATTCTCTCTTTATTTTTCTGGCAGCGCGAATTTTTCTTAGATTTTTAGAGTTGAAAGAAACTATTTTAATTTTTTTCTCTCATTTCCGGTCGTCTAAAGATTTTGTCACTCTGTTTAATATGCACTCTGATGCCCTCTTTATAAAGCTCTCTTTATTTTCTGGCAGCGCAACTTTTTCTTGGTTTTTTAGAGTTGAAGAAACTATTTTAATTTTTTTCTCTCTTATTTCCAAAGATTTTGTCACTCTGTTCGATATGCACTCTGATGCCCTCTTTATAATGCTCCCTTCATTTTTCTGGCAGTGCATATTTTTCTTGGATTTTTAGATTTCAAGAAACTATTTTAATTTTTTTTCCCTTATTTTCGGCCGTCCAAAGATTATGTCATTCTGTTTAATGTGCACTCTGATGCCCTTTTTATAATGTTCTCTTTATTTTTCTGGCAGCGCAACTTTTTCTTGAATTTTTAGAGTTTGAGAAACTATTTTAATTTTTTTTTCTCTTATTTCCGGTCGTCCAAAGATTTTGTCACTCTATTTAATATGCACTCTGATGCCCTCTTTATAAGGCTCTCTTTATTTTTCTGACAGCGCAACTTTTTCTTGGATGTTTAGAGTTTAAGAAACTATTTTAAATTTTTTTTCTCTTATTTCCGGTCGTCCAAAGATTGCGTCACCCTGTTTAATATGCACTCTGATGCCCTCTTTATAATGCTCTCTTTATTTTTCTGGCTGCGCAACTTTTTCTTGGATTTTTAGAAATCAAGGAACTATTTTAAATTTTTTTTCTCTTATTTTCGGCCGTTCAAAGATTTTGTCACTCTGCTTAATATGCACTCTGATGCCCTCTTTATAATGCTCTCTTTATTTTTCTGGCAGCGCAACTTTTTCTTGGATTTTTAGAGTTGAAGAAATTTATTTAATTTTTTTCTCTCTTATTTCCGGTCGTCCAAAGATTTTGTCACTCTGTTCAATATGCACTCTGATGCCCTCTTTATAACGCTCTCTTCATTTTTCTGGCAGCGTATCTTTTTCTCGGATTTTCAGAGTTCAAGAAACTATTTTATTTTTTTTCTCTTATTTTAGGTCGACCAAAGATTTTGTCACTCTGTTTAATATGCACTCTGATGGCCTCTTCATAATGCTCTCTTTATTTTTCTGGCAGCTCAACTTTTTCTTGGATTTTTAGAGTTTAAGAAACTATTTTAATTTTTTTTTCTCTTATTTCCGGTAGTCCAAAGAATTTGTCACTCTGCTTAGTATGCTCTCTGATGCCCTCTTTTTAATGCTCTATTTATTTTTCTGACAGCGCATCTTTTTCTCGGATTTTTAGAGTATAAGGAACTATTTAAATTTTTCTCTTATTCCTGGTCGTCCAAAGATTTTGTCATCCTGTTTAATATGCACTCTGATGCCCTCTTTATAATGCTCACTTTATTTTTCTGGCAGCGCATTTTTTTCTTGGATTTTTAGAGATAAAGAAACTATTTTAATTTTTTTTTCTCTCATTTCCGGTCGTTCAAAGATTTTGTCACTCTGTTTAATATGCACTCTGATGCCCTTTTTATAATGCTGTCTTTATTTTTCTGGCAGCGCAACTTTTTTTGGATTTTTAAATCGGAGAAACTATTTTAATTTCATTTCTCTTATTTCCGGTCGTCCAGAGATCTTGTCACTCTTTTTAATATGCACTCTGATGCCCCCTGTATAATGCCTATTTTAGTTTTCTGGCAGCACAACTTTTTCTTGGATTTTTAAGATTAAGAATCTATTTTAATTTATTTTTCTCTCATTTCCGGTCGTCCAAAGATTTTGTCACTCTGTTTAATATGCACTCTGATGCCCTCTTTATAATGCCCTCTTTATTTTTCTGGCAGCGCAAATTTCTCTTGGATTTTTAGAGTTGAAGAAACTGTTTTGATTTTCTCTTATTTCCGGGAGTTCAAAGATTTTGTCACTGTTTAATATGCACACTGATGCCCTCTTTATAATGCTCTCTTTATTTTTCTGGCAGCGCAACTTTTTCTTGGATTTTTAGAGTTTAAGAAACTATTTTAATTTTTTTTCTCTTATTTCCGGTCGTCCAAAGATTTTGTCACTCTGTTTAATATGCACTCTGATGCCCTCTTTATAATGCTCTCTTCATTTTTCTGGCAGCGTATCTTTTTCTCGGATTTTCAGAGTTCAAGAAACTATTTTATTTTTTTTCTCTTATTTTAGGTCGACCAAAGATTTTGTCACTCTGTTTAATATGCACTCTGATGGCCTCTTCATAATGCTCTCTTTATTTTTCTGGCAGCTCAACTTTTTCTTGGATTTTTAGAGTTTAAGAAACTATTTTAATTTTTTTTTCTCTTATTTCCGGTAGTCCAAAGAATTTGTCACTCTGCTTAGTATGCTCTCTGATGCCCTCTTTTTAATGCTCCATTTATTTTTCTGACAGTGCATCTTTTTCTCGGATTTTTAGAGTATAAGGAACTATTTAAATTTTTCTCTTATTCCCGGTCGTCCAAAGATTTTGTCATCCTGTTTAATATGCACTCTGATGCCCTCTTTATAATGCTCACTTTATTTTTCTGGCAGCGCAACTTTTTCTTGGATTTTTAGAGTTTAAGAAATTATTTTAATTTTTTTTTCTGTCATTTCCGGTCTTCCAAAGATTTTGTCACTCTGTTTAATATGCACTCTGACGCCCTCTTTATAATGCCTCGTTTATTTTTCTGGCAGCGCAACTTTTTCTTGGATTTTTAGAAATCAAGAAACTATTTTATTTTTTTTTTCTCTTATTTCTGGTCGTCCAAAGATTTTGTCACTCTGTTTAATATGCACTCTGATGCCCTCTTCATAATGCCTATTTTATTTTTCTGGCAGCGCATTTTTTTCTTGGATTTTTTGAGATAAATAAACTATTTTAATTTTTTTTCTCTCATTTCCGGTCGTCCAAAGATTTTGTCACTCTGTTCAATATGCACTCTGATGCCCTCTTTATAATGCTCTCTTCATTTTTCGGCAGCACAACTTTTTCTTGGATTTTTAGAAATCAAGAAACTATAAAAAAAAATTTTTCTCTTATTTTCGGTCGTCCAAAGATTTTGTCACTCTGTTTAATATGCACTCTGATGCCCTCTTCATAACGCTCTCTTTATTTTCCTGGCAGCGCAACTTTTTCTTGGATTTTTAGAGTTGAAGAAACTATTTTAATTTTTTTTTTCCTTTATTCCCGTCGTCCAAAGATTTTATCACTCTGTTTAATATGCACTCTGACGCTCTCTTTATAATGCTTCTTCTATTTTTCTGGCATCGCAATTTTTTCTTGGAATTTTAGAAATCAAGAAACTATTTAATTTTTTTTTTCTCTTATTTTCGGTCGTTCAAAGATTTTGTCACTCTGTTTAATATGCACTCTGACGCCCTCTTTATAATGCTCTCTTTATTTTTCTGGCAGCGCAACTTTTTCTTGGATTTTTAGAGTTGAAGAAACTATTTTAATTTTTTTTTCTCTTATTTCCGGTCGTCCAAAGATTTTGTCACTCTGTTTAATATGCACTCTGATGCCCTCTTTATAATGCTCTCTTTATTTTTCTGGCAGCGCATTTTTTTCTTGGATTTTTAGAGTTCAAGAAACTATTTTAATTTTTTTTTCTCTTATTTTCGGTCGTTCAAAGATTTTGTCACTCTGTTTAATATGCACATTGATGCCCTCTCTATAACGCTCTCTTTATTTTTCTGGCAGCGCAACTTTTTTTGCATTTTTAGATTTCAAGAAACTATTTTAATTTTTTTTCACTTATCAACGGGCGTTCAAAGATTTTCTCCTATAGCTTTATATGCTCTCTGATCTTTTCCTTACAACGCTATTTTTATTTTTGTAATCCAGGAAATTGTTTCATCAATTTTCTCTCTTTTTTCTCTCATTCAAAGCATTTCTTTTCTTGTTCCATAAGCACCCTAGTCGCAACTTCCTAACACACACTTAATTCTCGTGGATTATTTTTCTTGGATGTTTAGAGTTTAAGAAACTATTTTAAATTTTTTTTCTCTTATTTCCGGTCGTCCAAAGATTGCGTCACCCTGTTTAATATGCACTCTGATGCCCTCTTTATAATGCTCTCTTTATTTTTCTGGCTGCGCAACTTTTTCTTGGATTTTTAGAAATCAAGGAACTATTTTAAATTTTTTTTCTCTTATTTTCGACCCTTCAAAGATTTTGTCACTCTGCTTAATATGCACTCTGATGCCCTCTTTATAATGCTCTCTTTATTTTTCTGGCAGCGCAACTTTTTCTTGGATTTTTAGAGTTGAAGAAATTTATTTAATTTTTTTCTCTCTTATTTCCGGTCGTCCAAAGATTTTGTCACTCTGTTTAATATGCACTCTGATGCCCTCTTTATAACGCTCTCTTCATTTTTCTGGCAGCGTATCTTTTTCTCGGATTTTCAGAGTTCAAGAAACTATCTTATTTTTTTTCTCTTATTTTAGGTCGACCAAAGATTTTGTCACTCTGTTTAATATGCACTCTGATGCCCTCTTCATAATGCTCTCTTTATTTTTCTGGCAGCTCAACTTTTTCTTGGATTTTTAGAGTTTAAGAAACTATTTTAATTTTTTTTTCTCTTATTTCCGGTAGTCCAAAGAATTTGTCACTCTGCTTAGTATGCTCTCTGATGCCCTCTTTTTAATGCTCTATTTATTTTTCTGACAGCGCATCTTTTTCTCGGATTTTTAGAGTATAAGGAACTATTTAAATTTTTCTCTTATTCCTGGTCGTCCAAAGATTTTGTCATCCTGTTCAATATGCACTCTGATGCCCTCTTTATAATGCTCACTTTATTTTCCTGGCAGCGCATTTTTTTCTTGGATTTTTAGAGATAAAGAAACTATTTTAATTTTTTTTTCTCTCATTTCCGGTCGTTCAAAGATTTTGTCACTCTGTTTAATATGCACTCTGATGCCCTTTTTATAATGCTGTCTTTATTTTTCTGGCAGCGCAACTTTTTTTGGATTTTTAAATCGGAGAAACTATTTTAATTTCATTTCTCTTATTTCCGGTCGTCCAGAGATCTTGTCACTCTGTTTAATATGCACTCTGATGCCCCCTGTATAATGCCTATTTTAGTTTTCTGGCAGCACAACTTTTTCTTGGATTTTTAGAGATTAAGAATCTATTTCAATTTATTTTTCTCTCATTTCCGGTCGTCCAAAGATTTTGTCACTCTGTTTAATATGCACTCTGATGCCCTCTTTATAATGCCCTCTTTATTTTTCTGGCAGCGCAAATTTTTCTTGGATTTTTAGAGTTGAAGAAACTGTTTTGATTTTCTCTTATTTCCGGGAGTTCAAAGATTTTGTCACTGTTTAATATGCACACTGATGCCCTCTTTATAATGCTCTCTTTATTTTTCTGGCAGCGCAACTTTTTCTTGGATTTTTAGAGTTTAAGAAACTATTTTAATTTTTTTTCTCTTATTTCCGGTCGTCCAAAGATTTTGTCACTCTGTTTAATATGCACTCTGATGCCCTCTTTATAATGCTCTCTTCATTTTTCTGGCAGCGTATCTTTTTCTCGGATTTTCAGAGTTCAAGAAACTATTTTATTTTTTTTCTCTTATTTTAGGTCGACCAAAGATTTTGTCACTCTGTTTAATATGCACTCTGATGGCCTCTTCATAATGCTCTCTTTATTTTTCTGGCAGCTCAACTTTTTCTTGGATTTTTAGAGTTTAAGAAACTATTTTAATTTTTTTTTCTCTTATTTCCGGTAGTCCAAAGAATTTGTCACTCTGCTTAGTATGCTCTCTGATGCCCTCTTTTTAATGCTCTATTTATTTTTCTGACAGCGCATCTTTTTCTCGGATTTTTAGAGTATAAGGAACTATTTAAATTTTTCTCTTATTCCCGTTCGTCCAAAGATTTTGTCATCCTGTTTAATATGCACTCTGATGCCCTCTTTATGATGCTCACTTTATTTTTCTGGCAGCGCAACTTTTTCTTGGATTTTTAGAGTTTAAGAAATGATTTTAATTTTTTTTCTGTCATTTCCGGTCTTCCAAAGATTTTGTCACTCTGTTTAATATGCACTCTGACGCCCTCTTTATAATGCCTCGTTTATTTTTCTGGCAGCGCAACTTTTTCTTGGATTTTTAGAAATCAAGAAACTATTTTAATTTTTTTTTTCTCTTATTTCCGGTCGTCCAAAGATTTTGTCACTCTGTTTAATATGCACTCTGATGCCCTCTTCATAATGCCTATTTTATTTTTCTGGCAGCGCATTTTTTTCTTGGATTTTTTGAGATAAATAAACTATTTTAATTTTTTTTCTCTCATTTCCGTTCGTCCAAAGATTTTGTCACTCTGTTCAATATGCACTCTGATGCCCTCTTTATAATGCTCTCTTCATTTTTCGGCAGCACAACTTTTTCTTGGATTTTTAGAAATCAAGAAACTATAAAAAAAAAATTTTCTCTTATTTTCGGTCGTCCAAAGATTTTGTCACTCTGTTTAATATGCACTCTGATGCCCTCTTCATAACGCTCTCTTTATTTTCCTGGCAGCGCAACTTTTTCTTGGATTTTTAGAGTTGAAGAAACTATTTTAATTTTTTTTTCCTTTATTCCCGTCGTCCAAAGATTTTATCACTCTGTTTAATATGCACTCTGACGCTCTCTTTATAATGCTTCTTCTATTTTTCTGGCATCGCAATTTTTTCTTGAAATTTTAGAAATCAAGAAACTATTTAATTTTTTTTTTCTCTTATTTTCGGTCGTTCAAAGATTTTGTCACTCTGTTTAATATGCACTCTGACGCCCTCTTTATAATGCTCTCTTTATTTTTCTGGCAGCGCAACTTTTTCTTGGATTTTTAGAGTTGAAGAAACTATTTTAATTTTTTTTTCTCTTATTTCCGGTCGTCCAAAGATTTTGTCACTCTGTTTAATATGCACTCTGATGCCCTCTTTATAATGCTCTCTTTATTTTTCTGGCAGCGCATTTTTTTCTTGGATTTTTAGAGTTCAAGAAACTATTTTAATTTTTTTTTCTCTTATTTTCGGTCGTTCAAAGATTTTGTCACTCTGTTTAATATGCACATTGATGCCCTCTCTATAACGCTCTCTTTATTTTTCTGGCAGCGCAACTTTTTTTGCATTTTTAGATTTCAAGAAACTATTTTAATTTTTTTTCACTTATCAACGGGCGTTCAAAGATTTTCTCCTATAGCTTTATATGCTCTCTGATCTTTTCCTTACAACGCTATTTTTATTTTTGTAATCCAAGAAATTGTTTCATCAATTTTCTCTCTTTTTTCTCTCATTCAAAGCATTTCTTTTCTTGTTCCATAAGCACCCTAGTCGCAACTTCCTAACACACACTTAATTCTCGTGGATTATTTTTCTTGGATGTTTAGAGTTTAAGAAACTATTTTAAATTTTTTTTCTCTTATTTCCGGTCGTCCAAAGATTTTGTCACTCTGCTTAATATGCACTCTGATGCCCTCTTTATAATGCTCTCTTTATTTTTCTGGCAGCGCAACTTTTTCTTGGATTTTTAGAAATCAAGGAACTATTTTAAATTTTTTTTCTCTTATTTTCGGCCGTTCAAAGATTTTGTCACTCTGCTTAATATGCACTCTGATGCCCTCTTTATAATGCTCTCTTTATTTTTCTGGCAGCGCAACTTTTTCTTGGATTTTTAGAGTTGAAGAAATTTATTTAATTTTTTTCTCTCTTATTTCCGGTCGTCCAAAGATTTTGTCACTCTGTTTAATATGCACTCTGATGCCCTCTTTATAACGCTCTCTTAATTTTTCTGGCAGCGTATCTTTTTCTCGGATTTTCAGAGTTCAAGAAACTATTTTATTTTTTTTCTCTTATTTTAGGTCGACCAAAGATTTTGTCACTCTGTTTAATATGCACTCTGATGGCCTCTTCATAATGCTCTCTTTATTTTTCTGGCAGCTCAACTTTTTCTTGGATTTTTAGAGTTTAAGAAACTATTTTAATTTTTTTTTCTCTTATTTCCGGTAGTCCAAAGAATTTGTCACTCTGCTTAGTATGCTCTCTGATGCCCTCTTTTCAATGCTCTATTTATTTTTCTGACAGCGCATCTTTTTCTCGGATTTTTAGAGTATAAGGAACTATTTAAATTTTTCTCTTATTCCTGGTCGTCCAAAGATTTTGTCATCCTGTTTAATATGCACTCTGATGCCCTCTTTATAATGCTCACTTTATTTTTCTGGCAGCGCATTTTTTTCTTGGATTTTTAGAGATAAAGAAACTATTTTAATTTTTTTTTCTCTCATTTCCGGTCGTTCAAAGATTTTGTCACTCTGTTTAATATGCACTCTGATGCCCTTTTTATAATGCTGTCTTTATTTTTCTGGCAGCGCAACTTTTTTTGGATTTTTAAATCGGAGAAACTATTTTAATTTCATTTCTCTTATTTCCGGTCGTCCAGAGATCTTGTCACTCTGTTTAATATGCACTCTGATGCCCCCTGTATAATGCCTATTTTAGTTTTCTGGCAGCACAACTTTTTCTTGGATTTTTAGAGATTAAGAATCTATTTTAATTTATTTTTCTCTCATTTCCGGTCGTCCAAAGATTTTGTCACTCTGTTTAATATGCACTCTGATGCCCTCTTTATAATGCCCTCTTTATTTTTCTGGCAGCGCAAATTTTTCTTGGATTTTTAGAGTTGAAGAACTTGTTTTGATTTTCTCTTATTTCCGGGAGTTCAAAGATTTTGTCACTGTTTAATATGCACACTGATGCCCTCTTTATAATGCTCTCTTTATTTTTCTGGCAGCGCAACTTTTTCTTGGATTTTTAGAGTTTAAGAAACTATTTTAATTTTTTTTCTCTTATTTCCGGTCGTCCAATGATTTTGTCACTCTGTTTAATATGCACTCTGATGCCCTCTTTATAATGCTCTCTTCATTTTTCTGGCAGCGTATCTTTTTCTCGGATTTTCAGAGTTCAAGAAACTATTTTATTTTTTTTCTCTTATTTTAGGTCGACCAAAGATTTTGTCACTCTGTTCAATATGCACTCTGATGGCCTCTTCATAATGCTCTCTTTATTTTTCTGGCAGCTCAACTTTTTCTTGGATTTTTAGAGTTTAAGAAAATTATTTTAATTTTTTTTTCTCTTATTTCCGGTAGTCCAAAGAATTTGTCACTCTGCTTAGTATGCTCTCTGATGCCCTCTTTTTAATGCTCTATTTATTTTTCTGACAGCGCATCTTTTTCTCGGATTTTTAGAGTATAAGGAACTATTTAAATTTTTCTCTTATTCCCGGTCGTCCAAAGATTTTGTCATCCTGTTTAATATGCACTCTGATGCCCTCTTTATAATGCTCACTTTATTTTTCTGGCAGCGCAACTTCTTCTTGGATTTTTAGTGTTTAAGAAATTATTTTAATTTTTTTTTCTGTCATTTCCGGTCTTCCAAAGATTTTGTCACTCTGTTTAATATGCACTCTGACGCCCTCTTTATAATGCCTCGTTTATTTTTCTGGCAGCGCAACTTTTTCTTGGATTTTTAGAAATCAAGAAACTATTTTAATTTTTTTTTTCTCTTATTTCCGGTCGTCCAAAGATTTTGTCACTCTGTTTAATATGCACTCTGATGCCCTCTTCATAATGCCTATTTTATTTTTCTGGCAGCGCATTTTTTTCTTGGATTTTTTGAGATAAATAAACTATTTTAATTTTTTTTCTCTCATTTCCGGTCGTCCAAAGATTTTGTCACTCTGTTCAATATGCACTCTGATGCCCTCTTTATAATGCTCTCTTCATTTTTCGGCAGCACAACTTTTTCTTGGATTTTTAGAAATCAAGAAACTATAAAAAAAATTTTTTCTCTTATTCTCGGTCGTCCAAAGATTTTGTCACTCTGTTTAATATGCACTCTGATGCCCTCTTCATAACGCTCTCTTTATTTTCCTGGCAGCGCAACTTTTTCTTGGATTTTTAGAGTTGAAGAAACTATTTTAATTTTTTTTTCCTTTATTCCCGTCGTCCAAAGATTTTATCACTCTGTTTAATATGCACTCTGACGCTCTCTTTATAATGCTTCTTCTATTTTTCTGGCATCGCAATTTTTTCTTGGAATTTTAGAAATCAAGAAACTATTTAAATTTTTTTTTCTCTTATTTTCGTTCGTTCAAAGATTTTGTCACTCTGTTTAATATGCACTCTGACGCCCTCTTTATAATGCTCTCTTTATTTTTCTGGCAGCGCAACTTTTTCTTGGATTTTTAGAGTTGAAGAAACTATTTTAATTTTTTTTTCTCTTATTTCCGGTCGTCCAAAGATTTTGTCACTTTGTTTAATATGCACTCTGATGCCCTCTTTATAATGCTCTCTTTATTTTTCTGGCAGCGCATTTTTTTCTTGGATTTTTAGAGTTCAAGAAACTATTTTAATTTTTTTTTCTCTTATTTTCGGTCGTTCAAAGATTTTGTCACTCTGTTTAATATGCACATTGATGCCCTCTCTATAACGCTCTCTTTATTTTTCTGGCAGCGCAACTTTTTTTGCATTTTTAGATTTCAAGAAACTATTTTAATTTTTTTTCACTTATCAACGGGCGTTCAAAGATTTTCTCCTATAGCTTTATATGCTCTCTGATCTTTTCCTTACAACGCTATTTTTATTTTTGTAATCCAAGAAATTGTTTCATCAATTTTCTCTCTTTTTTCTCTCATTCAAAGCATTTCTTTTCTTGTTCCATAAGCACCCTAGTCGCAACTTCCTAACACACACTTAATTCTCGTGGATTATTTCAGAAAGTGTGGCTGGGATCGTTGTATTGAATTTATGTCCATCCCGCAGTCTACAGTTTACACGTCAGAAACCGTGGCTGGAAAAGTGTGGCTAACTTCACATAAATTTAAATTTATAGGTTGCTCTTAAAGGACGTTCTAAATTAACCATGTGCACTTTTTCTTTTGCATCTGTTTTTACTGTTTCCATATCTTTGTTTACTTCTCTAATCAATGTTGGTTTATTGAATTCATTAGCGTTCTTTTGTCTGATATGTTTTTTTGTGTAGGTTTTAGATTCTGGTTGAAATGTGGCATGATCATCGCTTTTTTTGTTCAATTTAGCAATAGTTTCTTCTTTATTTTCCATAATTTGTTCATTTATTTCTGAATACATTGATTTTGTAATTTCTTTATGTTCGTTAATGTAGTCATTGAGTAAGATTTTGTTGATATCTATATCGAAAGGGTTGTCATTATTTATATGGCCATTTATTACATCTATTGGTTTTAATTTGGTTACAGAATGAATGGAATGATTGTAAGCTAATATTGCATAAGACATTCCCAATTTCATGGGAGTTTTTTCGTAACCTTGAGTATTCAGTAACCGAGTATGTTCAATTAGTGTCGAATGTAATCTTTCTATGGGACCATTAGATTGAGCTCACTCAAGTTTACCTATTAGATACCATTGAGATCTCGTGCTATTCGATGTTTGATACCATAGGAATCGATGAGGAAAAATAAAAATTTTAATTATATCACCAAAACCCAGTTGTCATAAATTTAATTTTTTTCCTGACTTTATCGAAGGTGGAGCAATATTTGGCGCAAAGATGATCCGTAAGCGAAACACGTGCATTTGAATTTGTTGAGACGAACGTCGAGATCGTTCTTGCGCACGACATTTGCTGTTCCTCAGCTTACGTCCAGTTTAGCCTTCAGATATATAGTTTTTGCTGGAATTTACCTCCCAATCAAACCAGTATTCATTGACTAGGGGAACAAGCTCATTTGTATATTCCAGAACAGAAATTATGTCATATCGAGTTCAAATTTTACATTCCATTAACTGCTATTTTATTGAAATTAGTAAGACATTTTCACATTGATCATTTTCTCGAATGATTCTCTTCCTTATATATGAGACCGCGTGTAATGAGGAACGTAGGAATGATGATAATGTAACCCTATAAAATAGTTGAACAGTTTATATGTAGGTGGGAAGGAGGATATGTTGGAAATTGCAGTGTTGAAAGCAAATCCTATAATCCTAACCACAATTTTGAACAGGATCCTGTATAAAAGTGTTCCACATCGAGTATAATGTTTTCATATAATATGTCTCAGCAAGAATCTTGAAAATCAATATAATCGAATAGAATGGAAAACCATGAATTATAAAATAATATATGAAAATCAACGTATTCACATACGTCTTTCCTACAACGATGACCAGAAGCAATTATACATTCAACTATGAACTCAAGTTATCATCTCTAGATAGTACAGGGGGAGAAACTGAAGAGTGGAATGCATTTCCACCACATAGATCGACTCTTCACCAGCACAGGAAGTGAATGGAATTTATATAATGCGATGTTTCAGTCTCAGTTTAATTACTAAAAATCTTAATTAAATATGTAAATAAACTTATTAATAAGAGATAATGGATCATCAAAGAAGTTTTGTTCCACTAAAACAGAATGAAAATCTCTAATTCCATAGTCCGGAGACCATTGTTTGTGACGTATGATCGCCGGTCGATGACTTCATGAACCGTTTCAATGAATTTCCGCTGAGAGCAGCAGGTTAACATAGTTCACGAACGATGATTTCCGAATGATGACGTCAATAACTGTTCCAATAAATTTATGTTGGGAGCAACCATCGACCATAGTTCAGGAAAGAGCGGCATATCATCGCCGAGCAATGACGTCACCAACCGTTTAATTAGTTTGAGGAATAATAATGATAATAACATTTATCTGAAACATAATGCATGATTCATTTATGTTCGGTGGTCAAATGCATGATTCATTTATGTTCGGTGGTCAAATGGAAACCCATCATATTACAAGATCAGGGAATTTTCAAGAAGATTTCAATAACAGTGTCTGGCTTGGCATTTACAAAAACCATATTTTTGGCTCATACGTTTCACCAGACAGACTAACAGTCGCTGCATTTATGGAATGCTTAGAAATAGTCACGGAGGTATGTGGGAGGAAACAGCACCCAATGAGAGAACAAATGCATGGATACAAATACGAGAATGGGTAAATAGGAAGTACGGTGAAAGACGGATTGATAGAGGTGGTCCAGTTGCATGTCCTCCTCGAGCACCTGACCTCAATCCTCTGGGCTTTCTTGTTAGGGTTATTTGTAAGATGAAATCATGCCACGTCGGTTCATAATAGAGACCTACTTAATCGTATTCTAAGAGCTTGTGGTGAAATTAAAAATAAAATGTTAAGTCGAACAAGAAGGTCGTTGGAAAATCTATGTCGCCGTTGCGTTGAAGTAAATGGATCACTTTGAGCATTTATCATGAACAACTTTCTATCGTTACCAATAAAATGGTATTCTTTTCAGAAGAAATTTCATATGATAACCCTGATTAGAAGAATCAAAATAGCTCATACAGGAAGCCTCTGGATGAAATTTATCAAAAATATTTTCTTATAGAAATAAAAAAAAAATAAATCAAAGTTTCGAAATTTGTATACAATAATAATTTCCGAACAATTGGCGTAGAAGTTTAAGGGGTTTGAATGAGTACAAAACCTCATAACAACCCTACTATATTTGTCTCAAAAATAATCTGTGACCAAAAAATTTCTCATCCAGTAAGACTGAAGTTTACCATATTTGAAATGAAAATTGGTAGGTATTCGTTCAGAAACATCTTGTATCTCGTAAACAAAAGAAGATAGGACATAAGCTTATATGAAGAATCTGATTATTTTTGTAAAATCTACAGATCCCTGCATTCACGGTAATTCTTTCTGAAACAACCTGTTTATTGCAAAGGGAGTTGTCGAAATCTCCGTCCATATTCTCTAATCGCATGTTTTGCATTTTTTGCAGGAAACAGAGCATTCAACTAAGTCTTTCCTTCTTCACTAGGCGTATGATGAAGATATTCTCGAATCATACTGTTATTACTCAACTCATAAATGTCACTGATGCTAGCGTCTGAATGTGTCTTACTTTCCCCTGGCAATCTTGATATTTCATATTAATTCACAGAAAAAATTTCCATGATTTGCGAAAACAGGATACCATGTTATTTCTTCATGCTGATTGGATCTTTTGGCTTGACAAAGCGGGTTTCCATATTTATGGCAGCATTCGTCCGTCATCTGATTGGTTAGGACTATATGGGCGTTTTTCGATTTCTATTGCGTTCCTGGTTATCCTGGTGTAGAAGTTTCCGATGTAAGCTAGAGTCCTTATGTCACCAAAGTTGATGATATGGCCATTATTTCTCGCATGTTCAGCTAGTGCAGTTGCAGAATCATCTCATCCTGAGAAAGAGAAAGAGAGAGACAGAGAGAGAGAAAGAGAGACAGAGAGAGATCATCCAGATGTCCGAAACTGTATATTCATACAAAAATACATAACTGGTTGGTACAACTAAGACCAATCGTGAGCTCGATCATTTCGCCTCTTAATTCTTAGCTCAGAAGCAACAACCACATGTTGAGATATTAGAGATGCAGAGCACTTCATCGAGTTTCTAGATATGCAGATATTAGGACCTGATGATTAAGTAGTAAGCTCTTACGGCCCATCCTTGTTCACACACAAGTACTCACAAGCGAAACCCTAGAGATTATTCAGCAGGGGTAGGACTCGGAGGAATACATTCAGAACTTGGCCAAACACTGCAATACTTACTCAATGTACGATGGACAGCAATATAAGCAAGTCTAAGGAGCATCGATGAGGTCATCACTAGTATCCGCAGAACTTTCTATGAAGGACTTTGAAACTGAGTCTCTTGACACTGCGCCACTAAAACCCAAACTCTGGCTCAGCTGTGTTGATAATATTTTCATTATCTTATCAGACCGGAATCCATTCACGGATAAAGTTTTCCATTGAAGTCAAGAGAACAACCGGCTGCTATTTCTAGGTGTCTTGGTAACGGGGAAAGCTGACGATACCTTTGGATGCATATTATGTCGAAGAAAAGACTCAACACCAACCAATATTTGAACGGTTACATGAATCACCATCCATCCAAGCTACAATCGGTCATGAATATTCTCGTGACCAGGTTAGAACATCTTGCTGACATATAGAATGTAAATGGAGAGATTGATACAAGCCAAGCAACTGCCCTAAGGATGAATGATTATTCGAGAAAAACAGATTTCCACAAGCTTCCAACGCACAGAGAAGAAGGACGTAACACCGAAGATCGCTTAGTGAGGAAGGCATTCCTATCTTATATAAAAAGCACAACTGACAAAATCTGCAAGATATTGAGCCGTCATGGAATCAAAACGAATTTCACAACACATAGAGAAGTCGGAACTGTAGATGGGAATCCAAAGGACAAAATTCAGCTAAAATTCCAAGGCATGTGCCAACAGAAGCATCTGTCTGCGAAGAGGCGAACATACGAACGCCTTGTCGAAAGACGGAAACACGTATTGACAACCTGGGCATGTGAGAAGTACTGGGTGTACCATCAACTTTGGCGCCACTAAGATTCCAGCTAACATCGAACACTCCTACATCAGAATAACCAGGGAGACAATAGAGATGGAAAAACATCCACATAGTATAGAATAAAATAGAATGAATAGAATAATGCAAAATTCAGGACGATTGAACTTAAGATGATTGTGCGTGCGTTCACAAAATTATGAGACTCTGGCGAAACTGAGCGGTGCACTTTCACAACAGACTTGACTAGATACCCACGGTGGAGGTGGGTTTGACCCTCTCCTAGGGTTCATTTCTCATATTTATTCATCTTGATAATCCTATGTCAAATAGTCTAAGTTATCTTCATATTTTAGGAAATGTTATTCTATATTTATCAATGTACTTACATGGAATTATGGCTCATTAGGCGAAGAAACTTTAAATTCATACCCACTCAGAACATCTGTAACTCAAAGTAAATTCTATTCAAGAATGAAGAACCAGAATGCTCAGATTGAATGAGTACTCTCACTTTAATTGCCAACAATAGTAATACTGTTGAAACAATAAATTATTGAATAAATTATGATATTATTTTGATATATTCACACAAGTGCGTGGGGAAGAGACAAACTCGATATAAGGAACATTTTACACACATAAAGAAAATCAATGGTGAAAAATCAGCGTTAGCCAGCCATATTTCAAATACAGGTCACACCATTCCTCAATAAAATTCATCACTTCTAAAACACAGTACTGACGAATATCTAGAAAATTTAGAAGGGATGGAAATGTATAAACGAGAAAGGAATTCATCAGATTCCGATTTATTTCCAGCTGAGTGTAACACATTGTTGCATTATTTTAACTAAACGGTATTTGAACAGGCATATTTTGATTTCTGATTTAGTTTACTCTGATGATGGCCATTTCGTATTCGAAAGGGTCCTAAGAACTTCAATAGTAAGTTTTAGTGGATAAGGGTATTATGACATATCCACAGTGTGAACTCTTTTCACAGTTTATTACGAGTACTCACTTTCTACAATTTGAGATGATGTTGACGATGGTTGAATGCCTTTGATGAAACATATTATTTTGTTTTTCGTCTTTGCCTAAGTTGATTATAATTTGGAAATTTCCATGGGATATTATTATTTTCATCACAAGAAATGAGATAAAATGTTGAGATAAAATTTGTACTGAAAACTCCCGAATATATCTACTATATTTCATTGAATAATTGGAGGAACCATTATTTTGAATAGACGTATATATAGTATGGACTCTGAAGCTAATTTAGCATGATATATATTTTTTCAGCTATCGGCTGAAGGATCTGAACAAACTGAGATGACTTCCACTGTCAGCAATGGGCATAATGCTGAAGACTATGCAAAACATGTTTTTGGAGGAAGTAAGTATCTCTTAAAACAGTCTATCATTTCACTCTTCACTATGTGATATGAAGCTTTAGCCATATTGTAGAATTGAACGCTACTATGTTGATATCAATTTTATTTGTAGCTTCCGTTATCCAAATTTCAACGTTATTACGCCTCTCAATATCTTCTGAAGATGGCGTATCAACGTTGAATCTCGAATAACGGAAATTACAAAGAAATGTGACGTTCAATCTTACAATATGGATCATTATCTCTTTCTACGAACTTCTTTTCATTTCAAACGTACCTTCTTGTCCATCCTGTGTTGCTTTCCATGACACAATAAGATTTATTTGATAATTTTTCAAACTGGATTTTATATACATGTGTAAGTCGCACACGCCTGTTAGCTTTGCACTTAGATCACAGAGAGCGAAATAGAGTATTAGTCAGTGATGAACAGAGCATTGAGTGCGTACATATTAACACGTTGGCTGCCGCCAGCATCGACGCACACCACGCTTAGATTCTGGATTGACAGTTGTAATTGAACAAGTTAAAGTATGTCAAAACGTATGCGTTAAACATTTCGAAAAACTGTACAAATTGTGTAGACTGTGTAACGAAAACAAACAATCAATCGAAAAAGATTGATTGAATTCCAGCTTATCAGTAATTAGGTACTTTAAGGTCATATTTACACGTTTATGGTACGGACCAAACCAAAGTCTTATCCACTTTTGATAAGACAGCTCGACTCAGCTGATACGATTTCAAATGTCACTTTACAGGACAACGGAGGAGCGTGTACGATTTCAAATGTCACTTTACAGGACAACAAAGGAGCGTGTCATCACAATCACCCAAAACTTTGCGGGTCTCAGGATAGGGGAAAAATATCTCCACTACACCTATATCGGCTGATCAAGGATGACAACAACGATCAAAGAAAGAGATCGAAGACTTTAAAGTGGAATTCTGGAAGCAATGGAGCTGAAAGGAAATGATATTGAACTAGAAAATGAAAATAAAGAGTTGAGGAATAGAATTCGAATAGTAGAGAAAAAATAGAACCAATATAATTTCGTCTACGGATCACAAGAGAAGGAAGAACATGGAACGATCCGAATAATTTTTATATATAATTTATTTTTGCTCAAACTTTGGGAAATTGTTCTTACACTCAATTTCTGATCCTGTGAATTTAAAAAAAAAAATTTTATAGCTCAATTTGGAGTTTTGGCGTGTCCAAACTTGAGAAATTTGAATTTTTTGCTTTTTTTTGATTTTCAAAGGCTTGTAGATCCTCAGGAATGCATTCTAGCGAAAAATTTATGTCAACCTTTTTTGTTCACAAGACTTTAAAAAATTCAAAAAATTTTTTTTTGAATTTTTGAAATTGAAATTTGATGGTGATCGAAAACTTTAAATTTTGATTTTTGTGTTAAAAACAAACGAACCAAGCTTTTGGGTCGCGGTTCGTTTTAAAATGAAGCTTCGCTCATGCAAATTATACTCTGAAATTTTTGTGATGAATCATGAACCCCGTTTTGCAAAATCGCCTTTTAACATTTTTTTGATACCTAAAATAGCAGGAAAATCATAGTTTACAAGAACTCATATATATTTTAGTACTTGAAAAATCTTGTCTTCCGGATGGATTCCGCGTCACAATAGCTCGACTTGATGCCGACGTTTCGCCAACCATTACAGGTGGCATCTTCAGGGCAGGCTTGAGGCTTGAACTGAAACAGTTTCAGTTCAAGCCTCAAGCCTGCCCTGAAGATGCCACCTGTAATGGTTGGCGAAACGTCGGCATCAAGTCGAGCTATTGTGACGCGGAATCCATCCGGAAGACAAGATTTTTCAAGATTAGCTGTCCGAGGAAGTCTACTATCCAAGATATTTTAGTACGTTATTCATCTTTTAAACTCAAATTTTATTCATTTCTATAATGAGAATTGACTCGACATTATGGGAAAATATCCCCCGAATTTTTTCAGAATTTTTATTTCAGAGTTAGAGGTGCTACCAACATGAAACTACTTCCAAAATCTATAAAGTGAAAAGATTTTGATTCAAACTAAAACGTTCTTATTAGCACATTACATAGACTCACATTTCCACCTACTTCAATATTTGTTTTCGGTATTCTTTGTCGTTGCAAATGAACTATTCGTGATTTCATCAAAATTTATATTAGTGCTTTTGTGAAATTAATTTTTTATTTTACTTTAATACTCATACCACAATAAAAAAAAATTTACTTTCTTTTTTTATTATAAGTCGTTATATTTATTTATTTCATGAATTCATATGACATATTTTGTTATATATTGGGATAACAAATATTAAAATAGGTGGAAATGTAAGTCTATGTAATGTGCTAATGAATGCGCTTTAGTTTGAATCAAAATCTTCTCACTTTATAGATTTTGGAAGTAGTTTCACGTTGGTGGCACCTCTAACTCTGGAATAAAAGATCTGAAAGAATTCGGGGGATATTTTCCCATGATGTCGAGTCAATTCTCATTATGGGAATGAATAAAATTCGAGTTTAAAAGATGAATAACGTACTAAAATATATATGAGTTTTTGTAAACTATGATTTTTCTGCTATTTTTGGTGTCAAAAAAATGTTAAAAGACGATTTTGCAAAAATGTATTCATATCTCATCACAAAAATTTCAGAGTATAATTTTAATGAGTGAAGCTCCATTTTAAGACCAAAGGCTCAGTTCGTTTGTTTTTGACACAAAAAATAAAATTTAGAAGTTTCCGATCACCATCAAATTTTGATTTTAAAAATTTAAAAAAAATTTTTGAATTCTTTGAAGTTTTGTGAACAAAAAAGTTCGATATCAATTTTCCGCTAGAACGCATTTCTGAGGATCTACAAGCCTTTGAAAAAAAGCAAAAAATTCAAATTTCTCAAGTTTGGACACGCCAAAACTCCAAATTGAGCCATCAAAAAAATCTGAAAAAATTCACAGTATCAGAATTTGAGTGTAACAACACTTTCCCAAAGTTTGAGCAAAAAAAAATTAAATTTTCCGCTTCACATGGACCGGTTCATGTATATATATATAAATATATATATATATATATGTATATATATATATATATATATATATATATATATATATATATATATATATATATATATTATATATATATATATATATATATATATATATATATACAGGTTCGGAAATTATTTATCTTGGGTATGGTGGCTTCATGAGAGCGTAAAGAATAGCTTGCTATATGATAGAGAGAGCATTACAATTTCAGGCCGGTCAGCTCAGAACGTAGGACGTTAGTATCATACCAGCACCAGTCGGGCGAATGTGCGAGTAGCAGTTAACGCCTCGGGTGGGGTAAGGGGAGGGGCGCATAGCAGTGCGTCTCTCTTGTTTATGTGGTATTATCATATCATTGCGTTCCTTGTTGCATGTGTCGATGTATGTCTATACCCCAGAAGAATTATTTCCAATACTGTATATATATATATATATATGCTGTATTATTTCCAGTTAACTCGAAGCAGAGCAGCAGCCCTGAAGAGAAGACCTGAAGACGGCACATGAGATTGTGCCGAAACGTCGTCATATCAACGGTTTCTATCGAAACCAATCTACGTTAACGCGGAGTATATGCCGGCAACCCAATACAGCATATATATATATATATATAATATTTCCTCAATGTCCATTGAACTACATTGTGAAATAGCGGCTGTTAAATTAAATATTCCTGATGTAACTGTGATATCCTTGTATCGTTCGCCAAATGGTGACTTTAAATGTTTTTTAGAAACTTTAGAGAATATTTTAACGTGTGTGTCAGTATCGTCAAAAACTATTATTTGTGGAGATTTTAATGTGAATTTTTTAGTTGTAGATAAGAATGTTGGAGCCCTTTGTGACCTGCTTAGCACATATGGTTTTCAGCAAAAAATATTTGAGCCGACTAGAAGACCAAATTGTCTTGACAATATTTTCATTAATTTTACATCTGCTAATGATCAAGTCGCAGTATTGGAGTGTGACTTTTCTGATCACTCTGCGCAGCAAGTAAGTCTGGAACTTCCAGGTAAGGAAAATATAAGAAAACCAAAAAAATACAGACCTTTAACTGAGAAAGGTTTTAACATCTTTCATTCAATTATAGAAAAGTTAAATTGGGACTTTACAAAGGATAAAAACAGAGATGTCAATGATGCATTCAACATCTTTCACCAGACTTTCATAGATTCATATCATGTCGCGTTCCCCGAAAAGGAGTTTAGGGAGGGTAAATACAACCCCAATAACCAATGGTACACGAATGAATTGAAACAGTTAAGAAACCAAGTTGAACTTTTTAATGAATTATATATCAATTATAAATCAGATAATCTAAAATATATTAGAAATAGACTCCGTTTAAAATACAAACATGAAATAAATACAGCTAAAATAAATTCAAATGATAAAAAAATTTTAAACTCTTCAAATATGAATAAAAGTATGTGGGACATAATGAAAAGTAAAAATTTCGTTGACAAAGTTTCCCAAAGTAATATTAGCCCTAATGACTTTGCCAAACATTTTTCCTCTCTACCACATATGGTAATTGATGATATTGATAATAAAAATCAGAGTAGCCACACACTCTTCTTAAAAAATATACCAGCAAATCTAAGTTTTTCTTTTTCTGAAGTGAGCTATAATCAAGTAAGGGACATAGTCAGGGGTTTGAAAAATAGTTCATCTAAGGATTTTTATGGCCTCTGTGTATCTCTCTTAAAAAAGAACATTCATAGTATCGTTTATCCTCTAACACACTTAATAAATGGGTGTCTTAGGAAAGGCATTTTTCCCGATTGTTTGAAGGTTTCTAAAACAATACCCTTGTTTAAAAAGGGTGATATTAATGATGTTTCGAATTATCGCCCGATTTCTTTAGTACCCATTTTCTCAAAAATACTTGAAAAAGTTATGTGTACACAGATTATTGATTATTTTGAAAAAAATGGGCTGTTTACTAAACATCAGTATGGTTTCAGGAAAAAACGGAACACAACAGATGCAATCGTTGAACTCATTAACAACGTAATTCGTTGCTTTGAATCCGGGTTGTACTGTCTCTCCCTATTCTTGGACCTAACCAAAGCCTTCGATTGTGTGTCTCATTCGCTTCTTCTGGGCAAGCTAGAGAAGTACAATTTCGATGAAACTGGTAGAGCTCTTATTTTATCGTATCTGACAAACCGCAAGCAAACTGTATATGTGAATGGTGGTTGGTCAGAGGAGGTAGCAGTAAATATTGGTGTGCCGCAGGGCTCTATTATGGGGCCCTTGCTGTTCCTAATATTTATAAATGATTTTCCTGAATATTTGGCTGACTGCCTCACTATACTTTTTGCAGATGACTCGACGGTTTCTGATGATTGTGCTGACCTGGCTTGTGCAGAGGTGGCGTTTGACTGCATGCAAGAGATGGCAGCGGAGTGGTTCTCGGGATGCGGGTTAGGTATGAATAGAGAAAAAACAAAGAAGATGATATTTAGTCTGAGACACTCTGATATCTCTAGCGTAAAGTTCCTTGGTGTCTACCTCGATTCTAGACTTACCTGGAATGTCCAAATAAACTTTGTTGCAAAGCAGATCAGTAGAAATATATTTTTATTACGCAGATTGTCGTGCTCGGTTTCTCCAAAGGTATTAAAAACTGCATATTTTTCTTTGTGTGAGTCAGTCATACGATATGGCATTTTAGTGTGGGGGAATTGCAGTGAATTTAATAGAATCTTTGGACTGCAGAGGAGGGCAATTCGTATTCTTGGTGGTGTCAGGTACCGTGACTGCTGCAAACATGTTTTTAGTAATTTAGGAATTCTCACGTTACCTGCTATTTTTATTCTTGAATGCTTATTATATGCACATAAAAATCAGAGTGCGGCGGAACTAAATAGTAATGTCCATTCCTATAACACCCGAACCAAGGATAATATCCATCTAGAATTTTTTAGATTGAGTAGGTCACAAAAGGCACCAAATTTCATTTGTTTTAAATATTTTAATAAACTTTCGCCTTCTCTAAGAAATTTACCTGGTAAAAAATTTAAAAATGTGATAAAATCATTTTTACTAAAAAACTGTATTTATAATTCTGAAGACTTCTTGAATCTTGAATTTAATTGTTTTTAGTCTAATTTTATATATATTATGTTATTTAAAAAGTAATTTTGTTCTCTGACGTATGTATATACTATGTATAAGACATCAATAAACACTACTACTACTACTACTACTACTACTACTACTACTACTACTACTACTATATATATATATATATATATATATATATATATATATATATATATATATATATATGTCAAGCGCCTATTTCCGGGACTTTTTTTATCGCTTGATGACGAGTTCCGAGACATTTGTCGAGTTCCAGGTCAGTCCTGGAAATTCTATTTGTCTATATACGAGTTCCGGGACTGTCTCTGAAATGACGTGACTTCCAGGACATAATGAAAATATTCATCAATTATATTATAATTTCATGTAGGATCGTAATTGAAGTTTCTTCGTCGTAATTTTGATTGAAATATTTTTTTGGTGCTGATGTAGGGATAGCTTCCATGTGAAAAGCGAAGCTACAAACTCCATAGTTACACGAAAATTAGGAAAAGTTGTGAAACGCGGACTTCTCCAACATCAGAATTATTACAGTTGGCGGTTCCCTCCTTTCAACATTCAAAGATAGTTTCAAAATAAGCTGATAGATAATAGCAGACATTAAAAATGTCCCGGAACTCAGCGTTTCATATCTAAGATATTTAGAATGGAGTAATGTTTTGGAAAACTCGGATTTTTTATTTGTAGGTAGCTAATAATAATCTTAAGTATGGGTTGCCCATCTTATGAAAAGTTGTTGCAAATACGTTATTAACAGTTAATCGTAGGTACTACTCGAATAATAAGTTCACTTTCCTAGTGACTTCACGATGATAAATTCTGTGTTCTGGAAAAGTCACCGTTATGCAAATTTTCTAATAGTGATAGACTTGGGAAATGACTCTTTCGCACCACTTCGTTTTGTTATACATTTTCTTACCAAGTTTTCCAGTCTCAAAGCTATCGGTTCACCCAAAAGATATCTCTGTCGATGTTGAACGCCGATTTCCGGGACATTTTTTGATATGTAATGACGAGATCCAGTTCTCGCTAGACTTTTCGTAGCTTGATGCTTCCCGTGTTCAGAAATAATTCCACAATGTAGCTAATATATTCTCAATTAATCATGAAAAAATTAGATTGGCGCCAATTAATAACATACTTATTTGATGGAAAATTGGAATAGAAATTGTGACATGCTATAAGCACCTAACTATAAGCCTGAAACTTTGAAATATACTCATATTAATTTATATTTATGCAACCACCAACATTCAAGAACCCATTATTATTTCTTTTCATAGCTAGATACTTTCATGACCGTAGTTTCAAATTCGGAGCTACGTAGTCGTTAGTTACATACCCGAAAAACGAAAATTAGAAAATATGTAATAGTTTGTTCAAATGCAAAGCGCGAACTTCCGCGACAGGTTCTGGTATCTACGGATTCCAAACCTCGGCAGAATAACAGATCTGCAGAGTATTATATCCATTTTTTAAGTGAGTCTAAATACGGAAAGCATAGAACTGCGAAAATTCTAAGGCGTGGACATGTCACATGTCAATATGTATCAAAAATATGTCTCGGATAATTTTACCGGTTGATGAGATATTTGAAAATTGCTGAATTTTTTCTTATGACGTCATTTTTTAGATATCGGAAAATAAATCGTACAGGGCGAGCGAAAACAACGGAAAAAATTATATTAATACAAATAATATAAGCCGAATTTGCATATTTATCCATATTTGAAAACTGAAGTAGATGTCATCGAATGTTTTTGCCGGAAACTTACCTATATTTTTGCATATTTAAAAAGAGCTTATTTAAAAAAAAACTGTAAAAATACATTTCAATCTTCTTTCGATAAAAAATTATAAACAATTTTGTCGCTTCTGTGGTTAATTGAACATTGTTTATGAATGGTGGCAGACTATACTGAAAAGCTTTGACTTTTACAAAAGTCTGAGTTGCGAGTATTTCGCGGTGATACGATAAATTGAACTACAAACTAATATTACGATAATAATATCTTCAATGAGCGAGCACTCCACAAATAAGTAGTGTGATTTTATGTCGCTGCGATTTATCACAAAATCCATAAATCGAGGAGTGACCACCGCACTTATACCAGCGCTTTTTTGAGGCAGTCGCGCCGCTTTGCTTTGAGCTGCCGCGCCCTGGTATTGACGATGCCGTGCGGCTTGCTGGCACTTAGACGTAGCTACAATTTTGTGTGCTAACAAACATTATTATTATCAATCAGTATTAATATTAATTAAACATTAAAAAACATATAATATTATGTTACTACTAGTACCACAGAAAGAACTTCGTTCTACTTCTCCTACTGAAGCCTCACGTAATATTTCTCTAGATAGTTCATCGTAAGCATATCTGTTCTGTTCAGTCAATAATTAGTAATAATATTCATTATTACGTGATAATGTTTAATTAACTATCGATACGACAAAATTGCCTATAATTTTTTAACGGAAGAAGATAGCAGCATTGAATACATCTTTCCCGTCAATATCTGATCTATTTTAATATGTTAACTTGTGTTCTAGGTTGAGACACTGTGCTTTTTCTGGTATCTCTCCAATGCCCTCCAACTATCAATGTCTTGCAAAAATGAAAACTTGTTGTTGTGTTCTGTTGATAAATCGAATTCTTCATTTAATTGTAAGATCGCCATGCCAAGTAGCAAGATATAAAAATTTACTTAAAATTTTGTTTTCGGATCTAATATGGGCTCATCTGCAGGCCATAATCAGAATGTATTTTTCGGGGACGTGAACAAGCAGTTTCGGTGAATTCAGGTCCACATTCCAAATCTTCAGCAATTGATTTTGAATCAAGTAGCAATTATTCAGAAGCACTGTGCTGTATACGACCAGATCGATCATTTTGACCGCCTCTGAAAGAATAATGTCTGACTTTTGCAAAGTTTTGATTACAATATTAATTTTGGATAAAATGTTGTTCCATATTGCAACTGTACATACGAACCTATAAGACTTTTGTTTTAACATTAATGAATTCGCCATGTTCCTTGCGTCACTGTCGTACTTGACATTGATAATGCCTTGAACAATTTATCAAAATTGAAGCTAAGAAGTATTATAGCATCAACTTTCCATTCCCATCAGGTATTTGACAGAGGATTGGAGTCAAAGTAGGTATCTGGTTCGTAATGATATCGCAACGTGGAATTGATGACGAAAAAATACATATATTTCCTGAACAATACAAAAACAGTTTGAGATTCTCAATGAGCTTTCATCGGCACCATTTACTACCAAGTTAAATGTTTATTTTTTCCTCTCATGTTTGCACCATTATCATATCCTTGGACTTGTTAATCTTCTAGTTCAATATTGCATGACTTTAACAAATTCAACAAGCAATTTGCTAACCCCTGTCCAGTAGTATCAGTTACAGGTAACAAACCTAAAAATTCTTTTACCTCAGCAAGTTTTCTTGACGTGTTAAAATAAACAAATCTCACAATAACAGTGAGTTGTTCTTTGTGTGAGATACATGTAGAATCTAGAATAACAGATTAATATTTAGATTGTTTTAGAACATCAATTATAGCAGTTTTAGTTTTTTCAGAAATTAAATTAATCAATTCATTTTGAATATTGAGGCCCAGATGATGGGGCATGCTGAGCATTTTGAATTCGAGCAATGTGTTTTGATAGTATATTATCAAAGTTAGAAATACATTCTACTAACTTTTGAGAAAATTTTCTTTATTTGAGTAGAACAATTTTTCAGAAGATCCTCTAAAAATAAAATTCTGACCAGCTAGAAACTTTATGATTTCGATTATCCTCTCCAAAACTGCCTCTTTTTCTCGCAGCATATTCGAGCTTAATTAACAGAGTCTACTATTTGACCTTTTACTAAGTCATTTTTCTAGTTCGTATAAATAAAAGGTAATTTTGGGTGCTAACACTAACTATATTACATTAGGGAACAACACATAAGTACAACGGGGTATAACGGCGTTAAAACTGATTGAGTTCGAGGGTTTCGATTAAATCATCTTATTAATTGTTGGTTTTCCATAGTTCGACGCACATACCTTCTCTTCTCCCAAACATATTTGTATTACGCAGTTTGTTGAATTTGAAATTATAGAGTTTCAGGGATTCTATCATCTTATCAAAGCAGATTGTTCGTTTTTGATAGTTCGACGGACATTAGTTCTGTTTTCCCAAACAAATCTTTATTACATAGTTTGTTTGAATTTATAATATGACAGAGAGTGTAGCGAGCAAGCATGATCTCTAATGAAGAGGCGACTCAGGTACCCTTCGCTCATAAACGGACCATTGGCTTTGCATTGCACTATTTACAAATTTTTCTTTGTGAATATAATAATGTCCTCATCTTGTTCGGTGTGAAATATAGTGTGTGAGAAATTGGAAACAATTGAATTGAATAGAATTGAAACTCGATCTATAAGATTGTTCTGCTTAAATAATAATATCCTTGTATTTATATGGAAACAGATTCTTATTACAAAGACCAGGTCTTATACAAATTTAACTTTAGTGCAATTCTAATAGATATTGAGTTGCATTGTATTTAATGTTAAACTTCTGATAATGAATTATCTCTTCGACTCAAATTATTTCTAAGCTCTACAGAAAAATCATGAAGTTCATCTAGGTATTTCTGTTGAATTGGAATAAAAACTTTCCAATTCATAATACACGAAAAAATTATTTTATAGACTGCTATTATATGGGATTCCGAAATGGATTCATGCATGTATTTCTTCGATAACCAATCTGATGTGTAATATGTCCTACTACCTTATTTTTTAGGAACTACAATTAATTTTGCAAGTGGAACAAGTAAAATATTTCAAAATAAAAAATATTGTTTATTCAATTTCATTTATATGGTATAAGTCTGCATTCGAAATCATTTAAGAGCATTTTAGTTCCATACCCCTTCAAATTTGGATTGACTTCCTAATTTTCACATGGCTAAATTGTATTCCTCCAAATTCAATTCAATGTAAAAGACTCTAGCATCCAAATTGTTATGATACTATGTAATTCTATGAGAACCGTGTTTTCCGTTGAAATTGAATTCATGTGCCTCATTTTCGAAAAAAACTAGCTTCAACATATACCATAGAGTCCTAGTTGAAAAACGGCAAATATTAATGCCGTTAAAATGTAACAAACATATATTGCAAAAGTTTGATTCAAATAGCCGTATGACACTACGCGTTGAGCATTTTAGTAAAGTCGAGAGAATTATTTGAAGAATTTTGTATAGTGTCAGACCCTTATTAAACATTTTTTCAATTTTTTTCAGTAAAGATATATGTTTTTTCCGTTACCAGCAATTTCCACCTCACTTCCTCATTTTCCATGCTGGAAAAGATGTTACATAAACAAATTTTCATTCAATTTTATGTTGGATTAATGCAACTCTCAGAAAAACAATTAAACATCTCGTTTTTGAGATACAGAGAACAAACTTGCTTTTTTTAATAATAGAATGCCCTCAAAATTTTTCAAAGTCATGGAAATATATACGGCATTCCGTTTAAAATATTGCAAATGCATAATTTAAATGGCCAGAGGACATTTTGTTTGTCCTAACGTATCTACACATTGTCATGTATGTTATAACAAAGAAATATTTTGAAAAATCTTGTCTTCCGGATGGATTCCGCGTCACAATAGCTCGACTTGATGCCGACGTTTCGCCAACCATTACAGGTGGCATCTTCAGGGCAGGCTTGAGGCTTGAACTGAAACTGGTTCTACTGGTTTCTGTAGCCGTATTTATTGTAGGAAAAATCCTTCACGCTACATAGTTCACTGCCTTTGTTCCGGTGGTTAACTTCGTTCCGGCACCTGACCCTGCCGTTGTGCGATCATGTGCGAAGTGGAATTTTCGAGGATGGGTTTCCAAATGTTGGGAAGGTAATATCCTGAGTCACGGTTCAGATTGTTCGGATGTTTTTGGATTTCTATAGCTTCAAGAATTTTTCGCTGATAGAAGTTTGGGGCTCGGACTAGGATTTTAGTATCTTCAAAAAGGATTTGATGATTTGTGTTAAACTTGTGTTCCGCAAGTGCAGATCTACTAGTGTCACGAAGTCTTGTACATCGCTCATGTTCTTTCACACGAGTAGCTACTGTACGACCTGTTTCACCAATGTAGACTTTACCGCAAGAACAGGGAATACTATAAACACCTTCTGAGTGGAGAGGAGGAAGGGGATCTTTAATAGGTTTGTAAAACTGAGATAATTTTGGAAGTGTGGAAAAACGGGTAGAAATATTATGTTTTTTGAGGATTTTGGAAATTCGATCTGTTATATTTTGAATATATGGAAGATAGGCCGTGGATAAAGCAGGTGGGAGGGTTTCTGGCTCAGGTCCATTTGGAATTTTAGGTGAAGTGTATTTCTTTATGGCTTTTTGAATGTTGTAATGGGAGAAATTATTTGATAATAAGGCAGATGATAGATGTTTTAATTCTGAGTTTAAAGATTGAGGCTGAGATAGGTTGACAGCTCTGTGAACCAGGGAGTTTATGACAGATTGCTTTTGGGCAGGGTGGTGGTGGGAAAGACCATTGAGGTATCTATCGGTATGGGTGGGTTTCCGATACACAGAATGTCCTAAAGTACCGTCAGTCTGTCGACTAACCAATACATCCAGGAACGGGAGTGAACCTTGCGATTCGACTTCCATGGTGAAACGGATATTGGGATGTAATGAATTTAAATGATTGAGGAAGGGAACAAGCTTTTCGCGACCATGTTGCCAAATAACGAAAGTATCGTCTACATATCTAAACCAACATTTCGGCTTGAGAACAGATGAGTCAATGGCATCTTGTTCAAAAGCTTCCATGAAGATATTGGCTATGATCGGGGAAAGTGGGGAACCCATGGCAGCTCCCGAGGACTGCTCGTAGAACTTGCCATTGTATAGAAAATATGTGGAGGATAGACAAAAATCAATTAACGGTAGCAAGTCGGTTGAAATGTTTTTGGCAGGTAACAATTGAGAAATTATGGAAAGGGTGTCTGGAATGGGAACATTGGTAAACAGTGATTCGACGTCGAAGCTGACGAGCAAATCGCATGGGTCAACTTTCAACGTTTGAAGTTTTTCAACGAAATGAAAGGAATTCAGGATAAAACTATTGGAATCACCTACAAGGGGTTTGAGAATAGATGACAGGTATCGGGAGAGTTTATAAGTAGGAGATCCGATAGTGCTGACAATTGGTCTCAGGGGAACTGAGGGCTTATGAATTTTAGGCAAACCATATAAACGGGGACATTTTGAACAATGGGGGATAAGAAATTTCTTATCTGAATCAGGAAGGGAAGAATGACGAATAATTTGTGAAATTGAACGTTCTATAGAGGAGGTGGGATCTTTTGGTAGAAGCTTATAGGAATCATTTTGCAGATGTTGCAGGATTTTGTTATCATAATCTGAACGATTCATGACAACAGTGGAGTTTCCTTTATCAGCCCTCAAAATAGCCAAATCAGGATTTGATTTGAGTGAATTGAGAGCTTGAATTAAAGGTTTAGGGCAATTTGATTTAGGAATCTTGGAATGACGAAGAATTTTAGCAGTTTCGAAACGAATTTCATCTGCTGCGAGATGGGGAACTTTATGTAGGGATGCTTCTACAGCAGAAATAATGGATGTCGTAGGAATATTTTTGGGGGAGAAGACAAAATTAGGACCTTTAGATAGAACCGATTGTTCAGCTTCAGTAAGGGTATGTGAAGATAAATTAACCACAGTATTTACAAGAGGAGTTGGTCTTGAAGGTTGGTGCTGAGGGCGTTGGGAGGCAAGAAGTTTATTGAATTTTTGAATATGACGTTTGGAATTGAGGGTACAAATTTGATCGGCTTGATCGTAGGTAATTCGGTCGAGAACCAACCAATCGGATGCTGAAAGGGTATTTGAAAGTTCAAGGTGGAGGCCAAAGAGGGTTATATTGATGAAATTGATCTCGCGTCTAGTATACTTAATTCGTTCCCGAATCAAAGGTAAACTAGCGCGTTTAAATATGTTTTTGGATGAATGTGAATTTATGGGATCGAATATTTTAAGGAAATTGGGAATCAAATTATGATCACGACAACGACAAAGAAAAGTAAGAGAACAAAGCAAACTCACCAGTTTGGTGCGAAGATTTCCCAGGGTTCTGGATTTCTTCTTGATTTCCTCTCCGTAGAGGTTGGATATCTTGGATAGTAGACTTCCGCGGACAGCTAATCTTGAAAAATCTTGTCTTCCGGATGGATTCCGCGTCACAATAGCTCGACTTGATGCCGACGTTTCGCCAACCATTACAGGTGGCATCTTCAGGGCAGGCTTGAGGCTTGAACTGAAACTGAATCAAAGCTAGTTTAGCTTTGATTCGGGAACGAATTAAGTATACTAGACGCGAGATCAATTTCATCAATATAACCCTCTTTGGCCTCCACCTTGAACTTTCAAATACCCTTTCAACATCCGATTGGTTGGTTCTCGACCGAATTACCTACGATCAAGCCGATCAAATTCGTACCCTCAATTCCAAACGTCATATTCAAAAATTCAATAAACTTCTTGCCTCCCAACGCCCTCAGCACCAACCTTCAAGACCAACTCCTCTTGTAAATACTGTGGTTAATTTATCTTCACATACCCTTACTGAAGCTGAACAATCGGTTCTATCTAAAGTTCCTAATTTTGTCTTCTCCCCCAAAAATATTCCTACGACATCCATTATTTCTGCTGTAGAAGCATCCCTACATAAAGTTCCCCATCTCGCAGCAGATGAAATTCGTTTCGAAACTGCTAAAATTCTTCGTCATTCCAAGATTCCTAAATCAAATTGCCCTAAACCTTTAATTCAAGCTCTCAATTCACTCAAATCAAATCCTGATTTGGCTATTTTGAGGGCTGATAAAGGAAACTCCACTGTTGTCATGAATCGTTCAGATTATGATAACAAAATCCTGCAACATCTGCAAACTGATTCCTATAAGCTTCTACCAAAAGATCCCACCTCCTCTATAGAACGTTCAATTTCACAAATTATTCGTCATTCTTCCCTTCCTGATTCAGATAAGAAATTTCTTATCCCCCATTGTTCAAAATGTCCCCGTTTATATGGTTTGCCTAAAATTCATAAGCCCTCAGTTCCCCTGAGACCAATTGTCAGCACTATCGGATCTCCTACTTATAAACTCTCCCGATACCTGTCATCTATTCTCAAACCCCTTGTAGGTGATTCCAATAGTTTTATCCTGAATTCCTTTCATTTCGTTGAAAAACTTCAAACGTTGAAAGTTGACCCATGCGATTTGCTCGTCAGCTTCGACGTCGAATCACTGTTTACCAATGTTCCCATTCCAGACACCCTTTCCATAATTTCTCAATTGTTACCTGCCAAAAACATTTCAACCGACTTGCTACCGTTAATTGATTTTTGTCTATCCTCCACATATTTTCTATACAATGGCAAGTTCTACGAGCAGTCCTCGGGAGCTGCCATGGGTTCCCCACTTTCCCCGATCATAGCTAATATCTTCATGGAAGCTTTTGAACAAGATGCCATTGACTCATCTGTTCTCAAGCCGAAATGTTGGTTTAGATATGTAGACGATACTTTCGTTATTTGGCAACATGGTCGCGAAAAGCTTGTTCCCTTCCTCAATCATTTAAATTCATTACATCCCAATATCCGTTTCACCATGGAAGTCGAATCGCAAGGTTCACTCCCGTTCCTGGATGTATTGGTTAGTCGACAGACTGACGGTACTTTAGGACATTCTGTGTATCGGAAACCCACCCATACCGATAGATACCTCAATGGTCTTTCCCACCACCACCCTGCCCAAAAGCAATCTGTCATAAACTCCCTGGTTCACAGAGCTGTCAACCTATCTCAGCCTCAATCTTTAAACTCAGAATTAAAACATCTATCATCTGCCTTATTATCAAATAATTTCTCCCATTACAACATTCAAAAAGCCATAAAGAAATACACTTCACCTAAAATTCCAAATGGACCTGAGCCAGAAACCCTCCCACCTGCTTTATCCACGGCCTATCTTCCATATATTCAAAATATAACAGATCGAATTTCCAAAATCCTCAAAAAACATAATATTTCTACCCGTTTTTCCACACTTCCAAAATTATCTCAGTTTTACAAACCTATTAAAGATCCCCTTCCTCCTCTCCACTCAGAAGGTGTTTATAGTATTCCCTGTTCTTGCGGTGAAGTCTACATTGGTGAAACAGGTCGTACAGTAGCTACTCGTGTGAAAGAACATGAGCGATGTACAAGACTTCGTGACACTAGTAGATCTGCACTTGCGGAACACAAGTTTAACACAAATCATCAAATCCTTTTTGAAGATACTAAAATCCTAGTCCGAGCCCCAAACTTCTATCAGCGAAAAATTCTTGAAGCTATAGAAATCCAAAAACATCCGAAAAATCTGAACCGTGACTCAGGATATTACCTTCCCAACATTTGGAAACCCATCCTCGAAAATTCCACTTCGCACATGATCGCACAACGGCAAGGTCAGGTGCCGGAACGAAGTTAACCACCGGAACAAAGGCAGTGAACTATGTAGCGTGAAGGATTTTTCCTACAATAAATACGGCTACAGAAACCAGTAGAACCAGTTTCAGTTCAAGCCTCAAGCCTGCCCTGAAGATGCCACCTGTAATGGTTGGCGAAACGTCGGCATCAAGTCGAGCTATTGTGACGCGGAATCCATCCGGAAGACAAGATTTTTCAAGATTAGCTGTCCGCGGAAGTCTACTATCCAAGATAAGAAATATTTTCTATCTTTATTTTTCAATAAATGTTATGTACTACCTACATCTTTTCTTAATTCATTAGTTAGGATTCATCAAATATCCTTGGGGGTTTAACCAAAAACTTTGAATTGGAAGTTAGAAGTACTTAGATTCTGATTCGGTACATATGCTCCGGCCAGTCGTATTCTCCAATGTAGGAGATTTCGACGAAAGCGGGTATATTTTGACAGGTCCTGCCCAAAACATACTAACGCTCGCCGTGCAGTGTTTAAAGTTGAATTTTACGCAATAGTTCGTAAAATATATTCCTTACGCACTAGTGCGTAGAGAAACGTCAATAAGGCTGGAAAAATGATGGATCTGGACATGAAAAATATACCTATTTTCGTCGAATTCTCCTAGTTTAGAGAATAGTACTGTCCAGAAAATTTCGGAGAAGCCGTATTGTTTTGTATTTTTTATCTGCGTAACGTGTGTTTTTGACAAATTCCGATGTCATCCTAGCCCTCGACAATAGCGGCCGGCAGTCGCCATGGCAGCTGTGGTAATATATTTTGGCCGCCTCTCTCGGTCTATACAAGATGCATGATTTCAAAAAAATTTCTCATTTTGAAAGATATATTTTACGGTAGTTGCACTGTACGGCGAGAGTGGAGTTAGTACTTCTTGAGCGGTACAACTTCAATAAATTAAATTAGTCATAAACTATTGCAGAATTTTATTCGTAAATGAGTATTTCTGAAAATATGCAATTTTAGTGTTTTTACAGTTTGCCCGATTATCTGATACTAAAAATTATTTTTTATTCATCTGCATGCTAATAGTATTTGTTGTTGTTGATTATTAACAAACGATAACAACTGAATTACTTGAATACTTATTTTCTTGTTCGCCCCCACAACGTATATAATGCAAAAAATACTATTACGTCCACTATGTTCCAATGTAAAAAACAATTTTTTTGAAAAGCAGTCTTTATTTATTCGAAGAATATTGAGTCAATATAGGTATTTGATTCATAAAAGCATGAACCCATATATTCAGTTGTTCCGGAAGTCGCCATTAGAGGAATAACCACCAAAAACATATTTTTTTAATTCTAATTTATTGAACTATGCATATAAAAGAAAATTACTGTTTATGTTCAGAAGACAATATATGCGAGATCCTAGCAATTTGGAATAAGTATGTATAGGGGCTTTAGGATATTATCCTGAATTTTATATTAATGTCCCGGAACACGTCAATACGACACTGTACGTTGAACAATTTACAAAAAAGTATACATAAAGGTGAATATGAGATAATTGTGAAGGAAAACCAGATGTATACCCATTTCTGTAAGGAAATTTGTAGGGCACAAAAGGACCCAGAACAAATGAAGACAATTTGAATATTTAAATATTTATTTTCATATTCGCCCCTCCAACGTATATAATGCGAAAAATACTATTGTGTTCACTATGTTCTAATCTAAAAAACTGATTTTTTTAGAAGTGTGGTCTCAATTTTATCGAAAGATATTGACTCAAAATAGGTCTTTGATTTGTAAAAGCATGATCCCATATATTTAGTTGTCCCGGAAGTCGCCATTAGAGGAATGTATATATATATATATATATATATATATATATAACTTAAGAGATATAGAATTAAATTTTCTGAATTATGAAGATAACTTAGATAATTTAACATAGGATTATAAAGATGAATAAACGTAAAAGATTGAACCATAGGCGGGATTCGAACCCACATTTCTGGATTTCTAGTCCAGGGTGTTTACCAATTACACCACTTCGGTCCTGTTAGATTTTTATATTTTTGTAAATATAAACCTCTGAAAGGATAGTAGATCATTGATGAACACAATGCGATTCGATGCCCTACCATAGATCAACTATTCACGCACATTCATCTGAAGTTCAGTCGTTTTTTGAAGTAAGGATTGTAGGTTAGTACTGCTATGGTTGGCAGTTACTTGACAGTTCTTATTCAAATGACAGCATCCCGGTTCTTATATATTTCAATAGAACTGACTAAGAATTGTTCTGGTTAATTATAAACAAGTTTAAAGTTTCTTTGCCTAATTGGCCACTATCGTGTATGTAACTTAAGAGATATAGAATTAAATTTTCTGAATTATGAAGATAACTTAGATAATTTAACATAGGATTATAAAGATGAATAAACGTAAAAGATTGAACCATAGGCGGGATTCGAACCCACATTTCTGGATTTCTAGTCCAGGGTGTTTACCAATTACACCACTTCGGTCCTGTTAGATTTTTATATTTTTGTAAATATAAACCTCTGAAAGGATAGTAGATCATTGATGAACACAATGCGATTCGATGCCCTACCATAGATCAACTATTCACGCACATTCATCTGAAGTTCAGTCGTTTTTTGAAGTAAGGATTGTAGGTTAGTACTGCTATGGTTGGCAGTTACTTGACAGTTCTTATTCAAATGACAGCATCCCGGTTCTTATATATTTCAATAGAACTGACTAAGAATTGTTCTGGTTAATTATAAACAAGTTTAAAGTTTCTTTGCCTAATTGGCCACTATCGTGTATGTAACTTAAGAGATATAGAATTAAATTTTCTGAATTATGAAGATAACTTAGATAATTTAACATAGGATTATAAAGATGAATAAACGTAAAAGATTGAACCATAGGCGGGATTCGAACCCACATTTCTGGATTTCTAGTCCAGGGTGTTTACCAATTACACCACTTCGGTCCTGTTAGATTTTTATATTTTTGTAAATATAAACCTCTGAAAGGATAGTAGATCATTGATGAACACAATGCGATTCGATGCCCTACCATAGATCAACTATTCACGCACATTCATCTGAAGTTCAGTCGTTTTTTGAAGTAAGGATTGTAGGTTAGTACTGCTATGGTTGGCAGTTACTTGACAGTTCTTATTCAAATGACAGCATCCCGGTTCTTATATATTTCAATAGAACTGACTAAGAATTGTTCTGGTTAATTATAAACAAGTTTAAAGTTTCTTTGCCTAATTGGCCACTATCGTGTATGTAACTTAAGAGATATAGAATTAAATTTTCTGAATTATGAAGATAACTTAGATAATTTAACATAGGATTATAAAGATGAATAAACGTAAAAGATTGAACCATAGGCGGGATTCGAACCCACATTTCTGGATTTCTAGTCCAGGGTGTTTACCAATTACACCACTTCGGTCCTGTTAGATTTTTATATTTTTGTAAATATAAACCTCTGAAAGGATAGTAGATCATTGATGAACACAATGCGATTCGATGCCCTACCATAGATCAACTATTCACGCACATTCATCTGAAGTTCAGTCGTTTTTTGAAGTAAGGATTGTAGGTTAGTACTGCTATGGTTGGCAGTTACTTGACAGTTCTTATTCAAATGACAGCATCCCGGTTCTTATATATTTCAATAGAACTGACTAAGAATTGTTCTGGTTAATTATAAACAAGTTTAAAGTTTCTTTGCCTAATTGGCCACTATCGTGTATGTAACTTAAGAGATATAGAATTAAATTTTCTGAATTATGAAGATAACTTAGATAATTTAACATAGGATTATAAAGATGAATAAACGTAAAAGATTGAACCATAGGCGGGATTCGAACCCACATTTCTGGATTTCTAGTCCAGGGTGTTTACCAATTACACCACTTCGGTCCTGTTAGATTTTTATATTTTTGTAAATATAAACCTCTGAAAGGATAGTAGATCATTGATGAACACAATGCGATTCGATGCCCTACCATAGATCAACTATTCACGCACATTCATCTGAAGTTCAGTCGTTTTTTGAAGTAAGGATTGTAGGTTAGTACTGCTATGGTTGGCAGTTACTTGACAGTTCTTATTCAAATGACAGCATCCCGGTTCTTATATATTTCAATAGAACTGACTAAGAATTGTTCTGGTTAATTATAAACAAGTTTAAAGTTTCTTTGCCTAATTGGCCACTATCGTGTATGTAACTTAACCATAGCAGTACTAACCTACAATCCTTACTTCAAAAAACGACTGAACTTCAGATGAATGTGCGTGAATAGTTGATCTATGGTAGGGCATCGAATCGCATTGTGTTCATCAATGATCTACTATCCTTTCAGAGGTTTATATTTACAAAAATATAAAAATCTAACAGGACCGAAGTGGTGTAATTGGTAAACACCCTGGACTAGAAATCCAGAAATGTGGGTTCGAATCCCGCCTATGGTTCAATCTTTTACGTTTATTCATCTTTATAATCCTATGTTAAATTATCTAAGTTATCTTCATAATTCAGAAAATTTAATTCTATATCTCTTAAGTTACATACACGATAGTGGCCAATTAGGCAAAGAAACTTTAAACTTGTTTATAATTAACCAGAACAATTCTTAGTCAGTTCTATTGAAATATATAAGAACCGGGATGCTGTCATTTGAATAAGAACTGTCAAGTAACTGCCAACCATAGCAGTACTAACCTACAATCCTTACTTCAAAAAACGACTGAACTTCAGATGAATGTGCGTGAATAGTTGATCTATGGTAGGGCATCGAATCGCATTGTGTTCATCAATGATCTACTATCCTTTCAGAGGTTTATATTTACAAAAATATAAAAATCTAACAGGACCGAAGTGGTGTAATTGGTAAACACCCTGGACTAGAAATCCAGAAATGTGGGTTCGAATCCCGCCTATGGTTCAATCTTTTACGTTTATTCATCTTTATAATCCTATGTTAAATTATCTAAGTTATCTTCATAATTCAGAAAATTTAATTCTATATCTCTTAAGTTACATACACGATAGTGGCCAATTAGGCAAAGAAACTTTAAACTTGTTTATATATATATATATATATATATATATATATATATATATATATATATATATATATATATATATATATATATATATATATATATATATATATATATGTATATATATATACATATATTTATGTTTCTTCTTAGGTTCTCGCGGACGTAATGTGTAGAACTGGATTCTCGTGTATTGATCCGCGTTGTGTGGTTTCGGTCCTCAAAAGGACCAATTTCACGACGTTTCGGCAAAGTCGCATTTGCCATCTTCAGGTGATTCGACCGTAGAGTCTGGAAAATCTAGGCGAACTGTTGTCGTTTGTTTCAATATTTAAAATTTTTGTATTGTTGTAGTCGAAAGTATGGTTAGTGTCTTTCACATGTTTATTGAGCACAGTTGATGAATTTTTGGTATATTTGTGGCCATTTAATCTTTTTTCGAGGTGTTGTGAAGATTGGCCAATATATACCTTTTCGCAATCTTTGCAAGAGATGGAATAGACGGTATGGGTTATTTTTTTGAAAGGTACGCTGCTTTTTAATTTTGTAAAGAGACTTTTCTGATTTAAATAACTCTTATGACATATATGTAGGTAATAAGGTTTCACTATATTACAAATTTTTTCTGAAAGTCCATTAATATATGGTAGTGATATGTAATGCCTATCATTAGTTTTCTCATTATTGGTATTGATTTCACCAAATGAGTTATAAAATTTATGAATTTTGTCTTTAGTTATCGAATTTACTAATTCAATGGGATAACATTTCTTATTAAAGTTTCTTTTGTTTTTGTAATAGATATAGTTCTCAGTTCAGGAGAACTTAGTCGAATAGCTCTATCTATTAGATTAATAATAACATTTTTCTTATATTTTTTAGGTATATTAGAATTGAAATTAGTATACCTTCCTGACCAAGTAGGTTTGGTATACCATTTTGTTAGAATTTAGTTATCATTTGATTTTCTTACTAAAGTTAAATCTAAAAAAATTATTTCATTATGATTTTCTAATTCAATCGTGAAATGTAACTTATGGTGGAAGGAATTGAAAGAATTCAAAAATTCATTACATTTGTTTTCAGGGATTGCAGCAATACAATCATCAACATATCTTTTGAAGAAGGCTATATTATAATTTAGTTGAGATACTACTTTTTTTTCAAGGAATTCCATTACTATTTGGGATATGATACTTGATATTGGAGAACCTATTGCACAACCATCTAATTGTTCATAACAATCATCTTTATATTGTAAAAAATTAGCGGTGAATGTATATTCTATAGCTGTTAAGAACTCATTCATAGGTAAATTTGTATATAGTTTTATTTCATCCCATTTATTTTGAATTATTTGTTTAGCTAATTCTAAAGGGATATTTGTATATAAAGATGTGACATCTAGTGATACTAAGATATAGTTTTTAGTTATCGTAATTTTGTTAATGAATTCCTTGAAATCCCAAGAATCTTTGATGTAAAACTCACAGAATTTTTATTTCATTATCAGTATATATACGAACCAATATACCAAGAAAACATACAAATATATATATATATATATATATATATATATATATATATATATATATATATATATATATATATATATATATATATATATATATATATATATAATATATATAGTTTTTAGTTATCGTAATTTTGTTAATGAATTCCTTGAAATCTCAAGAATCTTTGATGTAAAACTCACAGAATTTTTATTTCATTATCAGTATATATACGAACCAATATACCAAGAAAACATACAATATATATATATATATATATATATATATATATATATATATATATATATATATATATATTTACATCCCGCTATCTCCAGGGCGTCCTTTCACTATTCCTACTCTGAGCGTCCACTGCGTATGCAATCCCTACTATAACGTATGAATATATTCCATCTTTGAACAGTAGAGGTCGTAATGAGTTCATAGCCTTCATATTATAGGAAACAATTTTAAAAATTTGCATTCTACTGATTTCAGAGCGTCCGTTCATAAAGCCGCTCCTGAGCGTCCAAACTATACAGTAAAGCTTTCAATTTTCGGCTACTCAGCGTCCCCGGAGTATAGTTTGCTTTCATACACCACATTTCTGAGCGTCCAGCGATGTTGCCAGTTCAGAAGGCTTATAATCGATATGAAGGATTTTACAAATCAAAAGATAATGCTAATCCTTTCGGACCGTTGTTGAATAAAACTGATTTGTTGGTCCTCTAAAACAGTCCCAAAATTTACATTGCGTATCATATTCTTTCTTGAATAACTGATGAAAATTTCAGTTATTTTTAAAGTTCAAAATTGAAAATATCCAATACGAAATTTATTTTTCATAAGAAAATGTTTAGATAAATTTATTACTTAACTTGAAATTGCGTATTTTTCTAACCCAACGAAATTTTCTGTGGGAATTGAGGTGATCATACATAAATTTTTAATAAAATTTGAAGGCAATGAGAATGAAAAATTCCTTAACTAAAAACGCACTTTATTCAACATAATCAAACTTAAAAAACAAACGAAACCTTCTCTTATTCTGTATAGACAGGAAAATAGATAACTATATAAGAAAAAGACAGAAAAATATATAACTAAATAACAATCTTTCTATAACCCAACGGCAGTAATTGTCCACATAAGTAAAAAATTGTCCACATAGGTAAGAGGTATTAACTTCTTAACAACCTCTTTTGAGCTATAAAATCTTTATTAAAATTGATTTGAAGAGCAGTCTTGAAAATCCGTATCCAAGATCATCTTTTAGCGTTAAAAGGAATCTTGAATATACATTTATAAAACGATTGCAAACATTTTTTTGAAAGAGGATGCTGAATACATTTATTCAATATACAGGTAATGACAAATTTAAACAAATGAAATAATGATTTTTTCTTGTTATATACAGGAGTTGGGTCAAGGAATTTGTAAATAAATAAATCACTTTTTTCTATAGAACTCAACACCATCAGACTATGGTTACTCACAACATTCAAAGCATCTGTCTACGATTCACTGAATAACTGTAACTGGTAGTAAAACGTAAAATGTAAAAAATACCGAAAAATGTTCGAGAACCGGCGTTTTGGGACGCCCACAAATCGACGGCCTGAAAGTACTATATACAAACACCTTTCCCATCTCCTACTCTGAGCGTTCACCACATGTTTCTACCGCTAAAGCTGAATAATATTCACAATCTACCGATTTCAAAGCATCCAAAACATTTACCTAAATATCGGAAAGTACGCGTATAGTGGCTTTCATTCTGCACATTTCTGAGCGCCCAGCAATCTTATTTAAGGTAGCTGAATTCATAGGAAGGATTTTACGAGTCAAAAGTAATGAAAATTAAAAAAATACCTCACGATATTCTGTTTTTAATTCACGAAGACTTTCATAATCGGCGATTAAAAGTCTGAAACAAAATTCTACAGTTGAGTTGAGTTTCACATAAGATATGTTGTGATTAACTGACCTCATGTTGTATAATTGGAATATCTGGTTGGTTGAGAATTTTCTCAACCTTGTTGTTATGGACCATCGTCAATGAGCAATATGAATAAGAAATAATCACCCTTCAAGAATTCAATTGTGGAAGCCGTTACTTTGTGATAGTTTATCATTTTAAGGAGATAATAAATAAAACTACTTTGTTATACTATCACTGATATTTAATATAGTCGTTACTATATTTTCAACACTATACGTGTCATCTTCAGACGAAAACGAAGATATGAATTCAACAAGTATTATGTCTACTATATATAGGTTAAGGAAGGAATACAAACAAATTTTATGGCTATAGGAAATAGTTCTAGGAAAAACCAGAGAGGGGTAAAGTGATTAGGTAGTTCCGTGAGAACCTTAGTGGTGCGGGTATGTTTACTAACGGACTTTAAATACGAAAATCAGGTTATTAATACATTGAAGAGATTACTGTAATATAAATCTAGTTGATCGTTTAGTATCTTATTATCATACATCTTCATTGCTTCGAAAATTCCTATTGACTCTAATATATTTAGTTTTGAAATTTTATCCTGACTATGTAAAATTTGGACATTATTCAAAATAGGAAATGCATGGCCTGTTTCTAAAATATGATTTGCGAATGAAGAATCGGTCTTATTATTTTCAAAGGAACGAAAATGTTCTTTATATCTAACTGCTATGTTACGGCAAGATCTACCTATGTAAAACTATCACACTCTGAACAAGTTAGTTTATAAACTCCGGGCCTTTTAAATTCGTCAGTTTTATCTTTCGCATTGAACAGAATATGAGATAATTTGTTTGGGGTTTTAAAGCTGATGTACAGGTTATGATGGGATAACATGTTGCAATTTTCTCGCTTATAGGACCAAAATAAGTTGAAGAAACATATTTTAATGAGTTACCTTTGTCTTTCATAAAGGGATAAGTGCTATTGTAAATTAATTTTTGTCTTTTTATATTTATTAATTTAGAAATTACTTGAGGAACGAAACCGTTATTTGTAGCAATAACTTTAATTGTATCTAATTCTTCACTAAGATTTTCTTGAGATAAGGGAAGGGAAAAGGCTCTATGTATCATTGAATGAGAAGCAGCTAGTTTATGACTATAGGGGCTATGTGAAGAGGTACAAATTAATGTATCTGTGAAAGTAGGTTTTCTGTAAATGTCGAATGAGATGCTATTATTATGATGTAATAATTTTAAGTCTAAGAAATTTATTTTGTGATCCTTTTCTGTCTCTAATGTGAATTTTATGTTGGGATAAATATTATTGATGGATGATAAGAAAGCATCTAACTGTCTAGATGTACCTTTAAAGAGGGCTAAAATATTGTCTAGGTATCTGTTCCAAAATTGAATATGTTTTTTGTTATGGCAGAACTCATTATAGTATCTTCTATGTGAGAAATAAAATTATCTGCGAGAAGTGGACTTAATGGAGAACCGATAGCTAATCCGTTATTTTGAGTATAAAATTTGTTATTAAACTGACAGTACTTTTGATAAATCAAATGCCTGTTCTATTTCTGATTTTATCGAAGGATTAATATGTGACTTTCCTGAGATATTTTTGATTAAATGTCGACATTGGAGGGATATTTGAAAACATATTAGAAACATCAAAGGATACCAAAATACCAGTGTTAGGTTTAATTTTTGGTTTTAATTTGTTTGTATGCCTTCTTTAACCTATATATAGTAGATATAGTACTTGTAAATTCATACCTTCGTTTTCGTCTGAAGATGACACGTTTAGTGTTGAAACTATAGTAACGGCTATATTAAATATCAGTGATAGTATAACAAAGTAATTATATTCATTATTTCGTTAAAATAATCACCCTTATTCACTATAATTATTTCTTATTCATAGTGCTATCCACAGTAACTCTCTTATAATTTATTGGTCAACAAGCAATATTAAGGTCTACAACAGGGGATTTTTTCGGAATGACATGATTTTCAACTACGATTGAAAATATTCTTTTCTAACAAGCTGGGAACATGGAATGGTATCTCCACTTAGTTGGTCTCAATTTCCAGTTCCACAAGATAGATGACTTTCACCCATAGATGACAACATAGTCTCCACAAAATCATCAAAGTCTGATGCAGACACAATAACATTTGAAAATATCCAGAAATAGACGCTCAAGATGAGTCGATAACTTTATCTTCGAATAGGATAGAAATTTCAAAATTTCTTTGCAAAGATATTCTCTGTCTAATCGGCTGTGTTTAATTCAGCAAAACTAATAATATTCCTGGAAATGATTGAAAAGATTGTTCTCATTACCAGCCTATGAACAAAGTCTTAGAGCAAAAAGAAAAATACATCGGCTATTCAGATTTGAAAAAACGTACGGAAATTCGTTCACAATTCCAAGTAATAACGAATTTCATCATAAAAAACTAGCGCGGAATTTCATTTAGCGGCAATAAACGAGAGTCGGTACAATAGATTTCGCGCTAGAAACTATACTTTTTTAAATGTTTTAAAATGCACCTGAATGCTTATAATCGTTTTGTGTGAACGTGAGTGTATGTAAACGTGAGTGTATGTAAACGTGTGGTGTATATGTGACCGTGACATGATGTCCTTATAGGGTGTTACATATCAAAATCATCATCATCTGATATACTGATTTCTGATTCAGGGAAATTAGAACATTATTCACCTTCACAATGCTTACATATGAGCTACAAGGTAATCCTAAATTTTTCACAAACATTTCCAGTACAATTTTATTCACAATCACGAGGGATTATTTTGATCAATTCATCGGGACGTGCATTTTTATTGTTTGTATAGGAGTAAGTCCATTCGGACTATTCCTCCAAACCCATTTCGTTGGATCAATGGTTTGATTACCGAACACGCTAACAATATGTTGCTTAGCAGCATTATCGTATTTTCATATGGCTACCTTGTTGAAATCTTATGTCGAGTATGGAAGATCGGGAATTGTAGTTTGCTTATAAATGTGTTAAACAAAGAGCTCCCAATTTTTCATGCCAGCGAACGATTACATTATGCCAAGGCATCACAAGGTAACCATATGAAAATACGATGATGCTGCAAAGCAACATATTTTTAGGATTATTACCTATTTCAGGTTTGGATCGGTAATAAAATCATTGATCTAACGAAATGGGAATGGAGAAATAGTCCGAATGGACTTACAAACAGTAAAAATGCAGGTCCCGATGAGTTGATCAAAATAATCTCTTGTGGTTGTATAAAAAATTGTACTGGTAAATGTTCGTGCTTAAAATTAGGACTACCTTGTAGCTCATTATGTGAGCATTGTGAAGGTAAAGAATGTCTAATTGCCCCGAGCCAGAAATCAGTATATTAGATGATGATGATTTTGATAAGTGTATGGATGAGAATAAACACGATGATGAAGATGATGATATCAATGATGTTATCAATGACAATTGCGATGATCAAATTTGATCAAACTTAGATGATGAAGCGGATCACGATGATCCGTATATCAATAATGATCATATTACATCATTAGCAATATATGCTGACAGTGATAACGAAAACTTAGGTTATTTGTGAATAATTAGGCATACCTGTATAGATAATTTTTCAATAAATATGAAATGTAAAAGAAAAAAATATAGATGTGAAAACAAACAAATTATTCATTAATCTTAGTTTTTTTTGTTTAAATATTGAAATTTGTTATGTAACACCCTATAATGACATCATGTCACGGTCACATATACACGTTCACACGTCTGCATACACTCACACATTTACACAAAATGATTTTAAGCATTCAGGTGCATTTTAAAACATTTAAAAAAGTATTATTTCGCGCGAGGAATCTATTGTACCGGCCCTCGCTTATTGCCGCTGAATGAAATTCCGCAATAGTTTTTTATGATGAAATTCGTTATAACTTGAAATTGTGAAGGAATTCCCGTACGCTGTTTCATACCTGAATAGCCGATGTATTTCTCTGTGGTTTGCTCTAAGACTTTGTTGATAGACCCAAAATTGTGCCCTTTAGAGGTCCAAACACATTTATCAGGATAGCTTCATTTCTACTCAACTCAAATCGATCTGCTGGAACTTAAAATAGTCGCTATAAAAATCTCTTAAAGAAAGTAGAATTTGAATTTCGTGAAAAATTTCTAACCCCAAAAGATCTGAATTTTTAAGCTGTCCAAAATTTTCAAAATGGCGCCAAAGTTAAGTCTTTGAACCAAAATGATTGAATTTTGGATATTGAGTGCAGAATAATAAAATCTTTCAAATCAATTTGGTTTTAGATCGAGAACTTGAGTATTTCGTCTGGAATTCGTAAAATACAGATTTTTCAAAATGGCCTTTTTTGGCTCCAAAAAATGAGTTAGGTCAAAATACCAGAAATCGAAAGAAAAGAAATGAAAATACTATGTTCCCACCGAAACAGAATATGAAAAAAACAAAAACTCTTTGACATATACTCCATTTTTCAATGGGCTAAATAACAGAGTAAATGGGACCCTATCTTGGGCCCACGACCTCGAATCGATTTTGGACCAGAGCCAAAAATCGCCTATTAATTTTTCCAAAAACCTTCGTTCAAACATTTTTCTATACCACTCAAAGCTTTGTCTCAAAACGCAAAAAATTGGAAAAATGCCATTTTGCTTCCAAAAAATGGCCATAGCTTTTTTAGCACAGGGTTAATGCAAATTTAAACTAACTCATCGTTTTCAGAGTGTCAAAATACATAGAATAGACCAAAATTGGACCTCGCGGAAAATCGGACAAAAATCGTCGATTTTCCTCCTTAAATGCCTGGACTATTGACGGAACGCGCTATCCCTTTATCGGGTGCCGCACCTGCTGGTGTGATCGGCAGTGAACGTGTTGTTATATTATTTCTCTCTACAATCGGCAATCGGCCAGATGATTACCGCTCCAAATGACGCGCGAAACAGAGCGAAAAGTGTCGAGTATTTCGACAATCCGTACTACTCAATAACTCAAAAACGGTCGAACCTCTTTGAACTTTTAAGCCAGTAAGTTTCGAGCATCATTCCATAATTTGTGTTAAAATTTCTGATAAGCTATGTAAGAGTTCACACTATAACACTATAAATGAGAAACAATCGCTCTTATCCACTAACAATACTGTTCTGTTTACTCTGATGATGGCTACTTGGTAGCTGAAAGGTCCTGAGTACTTGACAGTATTTCAATTGGATAAGTATGATAGTTCCTTGTTTATAGTGTCCAAATTTTAAGTGGATTGCATTTATCATTTGGCCGCTACACGAGAACATACTTTAGCCATATAACTCGATTCAAGATTAAATGGCAAAAATTAATAAATATAGCATGTGCTGGAAATGTCCGTCTTTCTAGTCGATTCCTCATGGATGATCTTTCTCAAATAAGCCTTCCTTATTCCGAATTATTTCGTATTGCTCTATTACTATGATTTGTTCAAAATTTCTCTCATTTTCAATTTGCACCTAGTACATTTAAATAACCCCATGGAACAGAATCTAAGGATTGTTAGTCAGGTAAACGAGGAGGCCACGCAACTGTGCGGTATTATCCTCTTTTGAGGGTAAATCTAACTGAAATGAGCAGGTGCTCCATCATGCATGAACCAACTTACTGATCTATTTGCGTATGGTGCATTAATCATTAGATCTGTAAGGTCGTTCTCCAATAAATTGAAATATGTTTCACCATTTAAGTGAGGAGGAATTATAAAAGGTCCATTTCGACCATTTTCAAATACATTTTCCATGAAAATGTTTTTTCTGAAGAAAAATGTAAGAATACTTTTTTGAACCTATAATTGGTTTTAAAATAAAATAAAATGATGCGATCCAAAATAAAGCAGAAAATGTATTGCATGTTCCTCGTACCGTCGCTTCTGTTAAGAAGCTTCGTCGACAGGTACCTACCATATAAAAAAATTTGCATTGATAATTACTAAAGCCAAATTACCAAAATTGAAAGCTTGGCATGTTATGGTTCCTGAGTCATAAAACGAAAATCATCTTTCAGTCTTCATCTGTACAGCTCCGTAGCTCTTTATTGAAACATTTCCGGACTTGATTTGATATGAATTTTTGTTATTTTTTAGTTTGGCATATGAAATTCAGGATATGCTATATAGACATCTAAATATGGATCACCTTTCGCATGAGAGAAAACATTATCAGTAATGATTTAAGTCCTATGGGCCTCATTATTATTATCTGGATGAAGGAAAGGAAACGGGCACACGATAAACTCCCCGAATAACCGTTTTTTGGATAACTGGGGAATTTCCTACTCGGGACATTTTTGTTTTCCAGAATTACAGCTGCTGTCCTGATTCACAACCGTTTCAATAAAATGAAGAAGGGCATACAGAAGAGTTGTCGTAGGAATCAGTTGGAATGTATAAATGAGACTGATGGCAATATATAAAGGAATATTAAAAAATTTATTAATAACTGGAGAAATGTAATAAACTATTCAACTAGCTTGATATGGAACAACTTGTTCTATCGAAAATTTTAAAATTAAAAAAAAGAAATTAATATTGAAATTAAATCTTTAAATATCATTTATAGATAATATCACATACAGATTCTAAATCTACTATGCGAATCGGACATAATAACATATTACTCCTTCTATACATTTTGACCAATCTAATATTCTGTTGTTTCATAGTAAAATGCAATAATATCAATAATATAAAGATAGAAATCAACCTAGCTCTCACCGGCTTAAACTAAAACGTTTTGGGGATCGAATTTAATTCAATAAACTCTACAACAAAAGTTTAATCAGATTGATTCACCATATAGATGTCGCAACTCTTTTTTTCGATTCAAACTCTGGAGAAAAATTACGCTGCTAAGGTGATCAAAACTTATAATCTCAA